>BROG01000498.1:0-30000 GCA_030159075.1 Atrina japonica | reverse complement strand
TCCATTGTGTCTGATATATATACATGTATATATATATATATATATATATATATATATATATATATATATATATATATATATATATATATATATATATATATATATGAAGCACAAATACAAAGTTAACAAGGTAGCTATAATTTTACCATGCCTCAGCTGGGGTTCGAACCCTAGACCTACAGCACGAATTGCCTGGCTCTTATGCACGACGTCCTAATTACTTGTCCATTCACAAACATGAATGTATTAGAATTCCGAACATGAGAACTCGGTCACAGAGATAGAGGTGAAAGGTGTTTAATCCTAACGTAAACGACAATGGATCGAATACGATGTATGGAGAGAAATACAAGTATATAGTGTATAAAGTACAAATATCACTACAACATAATATATATTATAACTATTTTTAGTTTAATAATGTTGTAAATTGTTTAACTAGTAATGTAGGTATGTTCAACTCATACTGTATTTACCACCCAAGGACCACAAAACAACCAAACAAATAAACAAATGAAAAACAACAATAACAACAACAACAACAGAAAAAAGACTTAAATAAACGAAAACATAATAGTTTAGTGTTTCTAAATAGTATTTTGTAACAGAACACTTTTATACTTTTACATCACGACGTCTCATCTTGTAAGACCTGCTTCAGTGGTTTCATTGTTATTTTCTATGACGCTAGTAGTCATTATTTATGTTTTTCCACATAACTTAAATGGTAATTGGACTAAAACATCTTAAACTGTGTATATAAATGTATTACATTTCAAATTAAGCTTATAAAATGACATAAGCTCTTGGATTAACATTTAATTGTCGTGTTATCCTCCAACAGAGGTTTGTATTGAGAATGATGTGTCCGAATTTAATACTTGTGCTCCGAAAAAATACCAATACATTGGATGACGTTATTGTTATGTTTACAGTATACTAATAAACATCGGGAATTTGCATTTTCATTGAGCTCTGTAACGCTCAGCAGTGCTTCAGGTTACAATAACTTCAATACGTGACATGGATAATGATCTAGTATTGACCAGAATACGATACTTATTCCTCTACACTTGAATCGGACCATCTTTCTATTTTTCAATCATTTGAATATTTCTTGTGCCAAAACAACTGTATCGGGATCAAAACAATTTATTTTGTGTGTTTAGAAATACTTAAGGCTAACATAAAATATATGTTTTCTATTACATGCTCAAAATGTCAAAGGGTAGGTAGGTAGGTAGGTAGGGGAACATTATGTTTAAAAAAAATTGTCTTCCTGAAAAATTGTAAATGGACAAACTTGAAATTAATTAATCCTTTTTTCAACAGTAATTGCTCATAATTAATCCTCAATACTGCATTTAGAAATTCCATTGAAATCAATGTTTTAAGGATGCCAGTCAAATGCTAATCTATATATTAAAAACGTTTACGAAAATGTCGATTAATTCTTTATTTTCCTCGATGCGACATCAATCAAATCTTTGCGATCACAACAGAACATAATATCGGTTGGGTAACCGAAAACACAAATGTATCTTATGTTCGTCTGATAGCTTACATGACGTCAACAGAAAAAAAACATATAGCAAAACTCTGCATTGATAATATGGACAGTGTTGTAACGATTTGTTTCTGTCAGAGAAACTTTTAACTGAAACTAAGATTTGACGTTAAAGTGATTAAGACGTAGATCACACCTGATAAATGAATCCAAATTGTAATGTAGAAACTAAAGTTTTACGTTATATTTTCCTCAGAACAATGTATCGGACTCCTCAGACGTACCTACACTTTATCGTTATTTTGAGCTGCCATTTTGGATACATAAATTTCACAAAACCTAGAGAATGCATCGCAAGCTACAGGATACAGTTATTGTTCCACCAGGAAAAACACCGGCTTTGTTTACAACATGGGCGCAGACATTTTGGACACCCAAAGTTGTGCGGAGGGGTAAAATGAGCCCAGCGATCTGATTGGTCATTAAATGAAAAAATTAGTTTTG
The DNA here is from genome assembly GCA_030159075.1 of Atrina japonica. Lineage (NCBI taxonomy): Eukaryota > Metazoa > Mollusca > Bivalvia > Pterioida > Pinnidae > Atrina > Atrina japonica. Next base: position 27,989 of record BROG01000498.1, on the reverse strand, counting down.
CCATTAATAAGTGAAATAAAGGTGATAAAAAAGATACATGAATATTGGTAGTACTTTGGAAATTATAGGGTTGACGGTTGAAAATTGAAAGGGAGGGGTCATATGAGAAATAGATATTTTCCTTTGGTGCGGAATACTACGAGTTGTAAACAAGTGAAAATTTGAAGTAAAAATGCAACGGCAACCTATACTTTTGATTGCAAATTTTGTTATCAAAAATATTGATCTTCCACCACAGGGTACTTATTTGACCCAGTTATAACAAACATGGGAGTGACAGTGACCTGAAGTTTTGTAAATTAGCATTGAGGCCTATGGGAAAATATTTGGTGGTGTCTGTCCTATAGAGAAATTTGCATTTGACACATGTAGGCTGGTTGAAGCCTTAAAGTAAGCCATTTCTCTAAATTTTTATCACCCAAATTGCAATTCATTCACTTTTACTCATACTTTTAAACAGATCTGAGGGTCTCTATGAAATGGGGCACCTGTTGGGGGTCCCACAAGGTGCAAATTTAATAGGTGTGCTGCCTCTACACACATTATTATGCATTTGTTGCATATTGAGATCTCTTAATTTTATCAGTATGTTTTATATTACACCTAGAACTAATATTTTATCATTTATTGGTCAAAATTTCATCTGTTCTTGGAAAATTCAAGTATACCCCCACCCTCTCCTACAAACATGCACATGTTCTTTTATAAATAAATCATATAGTTATGGTTATGCATAGTGACTAATTTTAGCGAGATATTTTGGAAATGATGTTTTCTATTGTAAATTTTAACTCATTTGAATTAAAATCAGACCTTTTTGAGGTAAAGACTGGTTGATTTTCTTTTTTATAAGGGCAAAATCTACATATTGGACCATGTCATTTTACTCATGCAGTGTATTTTGTACCTTTAGTTGTATATATGTACTGTATCTGAAGGGTAAAAACCATCTCATTTTTAAGAAAATTGTATTAAACTGCATTTCAGCATTTAAGTCTCATCAGTAAATTATTTCATCATGCCATATACACTGTAAACAGTATAAAAATTAATTTAAATACCCCCCCCCTTATGCTGATCTGTAACACAAGAATTTCCATATTGTGGTTAGGGTCATACTGTGTTAAATTTGGGTAATAAAAATTTGTAAATAAAAAATTTCTTTAGAAATAGGGCATTTTAACATTTTTTCATCATAATCTATCAACATTTTAACCTGTAGAAGGAATATTTCAATTTTTTTAAATCCAGCAAATATTGTCCAATAAGAGATTTTTATCTAATTATCATACTCAAGTACCTGTAAAAATAATTATAAAGTATCAATTATATATTTTTCTGTATTAACGCATCTAATATTCATTCAAGTTGCATGTTTTCATAAGTTTTCTAAATTTTCAGTCATGCTTTTTTTGTTTGAATCACATTTTTTCACCCTCCCCCCCCCCTCCAGCAAATGTCACTTAACACTCTCTTGGGGTCATACCAGACAAAAATTAACACCTGATATTGACTTTTACTGGTTTCAAAACTTAGTATAATTAAAATTTGACTTAATTTTTCACCTGAAACAGAACTATACATATGTCATATCCTTTTAAAAGCAATTTGACTATCATTTTGCACCATTTAAGTGTCAGTCATTTTAAAGTCAGACTCAGTTATCTGCCCTCTGTATTTAATTAGTTACATCATGAGACTGTAATTAAGGGATGAAACAAAACATGGACATGTCTGAAAATGATTACATAACATATTTTATATAAATGAACACAATAAGTCTATTGAAATGTGTTGTATGTAAGGGTATCCCCTCCCAGAAGTTTTACACTTTTATTAAGGGTGCACTTCATTCCTTGTCAATAAAAGCAATTTGATGATATAAAAAATGACATGGTTTACTATTAAGTGAGCTTTAGAAATTCTTCCTTACTTCTGGTGCCTAATTGGTTCCATGCTCATTAAGTAATGATCCGAAATTTTAAGTTTTTGTGAAGAAAATGGTATATATTTTGTCACTTTTTCCATTTTTAAGGGGTACCTTCTACCCTTATTTGATATCATGGTCAATATTGGTAAAATAATGGTATGAAATCATTCAAAATAATGAAGTATATGTGTTACAAACAATTCTGAATGAAAATCATGAAAGAAAAACAGACAACTTCTTCATATAATGCATTTATTTGTTAATATCAATGAATGGGATTGAGAGGTAGGGGTGTGACACATTATAGACTGTGTTTCTCTTCATGTTGGGTTCCCATCCTCATTATTAAGGGGGCTTGGTGTACAGTTAGTGAGATTTCCAAAAAATGCAAAATGACTATTTTTGGCAATGTTTTGGATAAATCTATAGGAAAAACACCGGCTTTGTTTACAACATGGGCGCAGACATTTTGGACACCCAAAGTTGTGCGGAGGGTAAAATGAGCCCAGCGATCTGATTGGTCATTAAATGAAAAAATTAGTTTTGCCCTTTAATTAGTGAAATAAAGGTGATAAAAAAGATACATGAAAATGGTAGTACTTTGGAAATTATAGGGTTGACGGTTGAAAATTGAAAGGGAGGGGTCATATGAGAATAGATATTTTCCTTTGGTGCGGAATACTACGAGTTGTAAACAAGTGAAAATTTGAAGTAAAAATGCAACGGCAACCTATACTTTTGATTGCAAATTTTTGTTATCAAAAATATTGATCTTCCACCACAGGGTACTTATTTGACCCAGTTATAACAAACATGGGAGTGACAGTGACCTGAAGTTTTGTAAATTAGCATTGAGGCCTATGGGAAAATATTTGGTGGTGTCTGTCCACCACGTAAGCCACTTTTAAAGGACGAGATCCTTCAAACTCATGTGTCGGGTATTACTTACAACTGATACAATATTTATATTGGATACCTAAAGTTGACAAAAACCTATATAAGCAGAGGTACATAGCAGTATCCATCAAATGTTATACCAAACCTTTATCTTTACTCGTTATCAACATACTGACTGTCTTTAAGGAGAAACATCAGCAATAATGTAAATTTACTTATTTCAGAAGCGGTGTAAATCAGATGTGAATGCTTAAAAACTCTAGACAACGTTTAGAAAATTTGAAGGCATACAAATTTTCTCAAATTCACAGTATCAAAACATACGGCCTCTCTACAATTCCATATAACAAATGAAAAAAAAGACTTTTAGCATCATCGGCAACTGCTTTTCACTAAAAGTGGTACCCCAAAATTTAAAGTCCAGTGATTGGTTATCTTAATACTTATTTTGTCCAACATCACTCTAATTCTACGCATAAATACACTGAAGTTAAAATAAAAAGATGATGGACTTTCTCATGGACAATATATTTGTAATGTTCGGAGACGTGGACTTTTAACAAACTGTCGACATTCCTATGGAAAGCAATTGTGCCCCTTTGTTGGCTGATGTGCCTCTTTATTTATACGAAGCAGACTTCATTCACAAACTGCTGAATCAAATGAAAAAAAAGCTAGCGGTGTTCTTTGATTTGACATTTAGATATATCGACGACGTTTTGTCAATTAATTATGACAATTTTCATACTTATGTCAATGCGATTTATCTCAGCGAACTAGAAATTAAAGATACAAATGAATCAAGCACACACGCTTCAGACTTAGACATTTTACTTACTATAGAAACAGACGGCAAATTAACAACTAAGCTATACGACAAACGCGACGATTTCGGCTTTCCCATCGTAAATTGTCTACATTTAAGTGGTGATATCCCACAATCACCCTCATATGGAGTTTATATTTCACAAATAATCTGAAATGCCAGGCGTATTTAACATATGAACATTTCATATACAGTGGTAAACTACTCACTGACAAATTATTTATACAGGGATATCGAAAACCGGTTTGATGTCAACGTTCCGCAAATTATACGGTCGGTATAATAGTCTTGTTTGCGGTTACACTGTTTCACTAAGTAAAAGGCTGAGTTGCCTGTTCGATGGAGGTTGTATAGACGTTTATACCAATTGTAACAAGGATTCGTTCCTTACGTTTTTCATTGGTATTAATGAAGACTTACGGTGGGTGTGTTACCGGTCGACAGGGGATGCTTACTCCTCCATGGCACCTGATCCCACGTCTTGATTTCAAGAGCTTCATGTTTGTATAAAAACCTCAGATACCAAACTGTAAATCAATAGAATGTCTAGGACATAGATACAAATCAAATAAAAAAATGGACAAACACGGACCTCTGGAAACCAAGAGGTGGGATCAGGTGCCATGGAGGAGTAAGCATCCCCTGTCGACCGGTCACACCCGCCGTGAGTCCACAGTCAAGTCCAGTAAAACACGTGAGGAGTGTATCCTCGTCACAATTGGTACATACGTCTCAACAACCGCCAACGAAAAGGCAACTCAACATTTCACTTAGTGAAACAGAGTAGTCGCAAAGAAGACTATTATACCGACCGTAAAACTTGCGGAACGTTGACATTAAACGCGGTTTTCGATATCTAATTGTCTAATTTTTACCGGATTTATATCTATATCCTGGATTTCCTATTGATTAATTCTTTGGTATCTGAGATTTTTTCATATGTTTACATTAAACTATATTTGCTAACAGTTATTTAAATGTACTCTTTAAGTACAAAACATTTCTCCAGAAAAATAAACAAATAACTTTCATTTGGTTATCAACACATTCATTGTGTTGACATTATTTCTCTTTCAATTGAATTCCATATGCATTATTGAAAAAGTAGACAAAATTCAATAAAATTCCATTAGCAGCATCTGATATTAGACTGTGTGAATGATTAAAACAAATCATCGTTAACTAACTATCAATTTTCAATTGCCTATATTTCTATATGCTCTGAATGTTACTGACGCACATCTAAGTAATGTCTGAGTTACTTAAAGCGACTATATTCCTCATATCATGAAGATGATATAGCATTTCAAATGTAAAAAACGAAAAACTTTTTTTGATATATGAAAATTCTCGAGAGAACTACCATGGGAATAATATCTAACGAAAAGATGCAATTTTTATTGTCATGTATTTTTGTATGTTGTCATGGAGACACGTTTGATTACGGATATAAATTGTCGAATTTTACTTACAACAATATATATAATATCGGGAAAACTATGTGTGCGTTAGATTGTATCAAAAGTTCGGACTGTGCGTCGGCAAATTACCATCTATATACACACACGTGCGAACTTAACAGCGAAAAGACTGTGGATGTATCCCCAAACTACACTATTCATGTTGTCGGCATGTTGTATGGTGAAAAATCTGATTTTGTACAGGTACGTATATATATATATAATATATATATATATATATATATATATATATATATATATATATATATATATATATATATATATATATATATATATAATATATATATATATTACAACCGACCATACATACATGATGTCACTTTTTCATCTCTTTTACCTTACGTTAGCAAAATATTGGGTCTTCATCACATTCGCAGCAGGCTTTATTCTGTTCCTTTTACATATCTCAATAAACTTTTTGAAGAAGAAAGAGTGAGCCCATACACGGATTCTTCAACCCCAGAATACATACTGAACTCCATTATAATGGACATAGCTTATCACAGACTGTTAAGCACGTGTTACAAACAATGACTGTGCTGAACAGAAACGTCTTTTCCTTAAACTTAAATTTACAAATAAAGGCATAGACGCTTTAAACATTGGCAATGTTCTAAATCACAAAAAAGTTCAGTTCTGTATTCCACCATATTTTAAACTGAAGACCACGCCTTGCATTTCATATAGCTATACACCTAGCATCGCATCCAAGCTATTCAATTACAAACAGGTTTTGCAGTGCCTAGACATCTTCTACACAACACTGTCACATGTTCATGTGCTTCATCTCCTTTCAAATACAATGTTATCGGGCATGTCATTACCGGCGACGTTTCTATTGTTGAAAATGAAAGCCTCAAAAATCTTAAGGGGCCCTAAATACCGGGAAGCCAGTTCCTTTAATTGGCGTCAGAATTTCAGTTTAGTTATGGATTCTGTCGAAGATTATGTCAGACGATGGACCAAACATGAAGACGAAGAACCAGACACTTTGTCTGAATGACTGAAAGCCATACGATGGTTGATAAAATCTCGTATTCGAAAACTTAAAGGGACTTAAAACACGTTATCCCTCTGTATTTAATGATCCAGAAGTAGTAACTGAACTGGATAGGTTGCATGACCAATATGTACTGGTAACAGCAGACAAAGCCTCAAATAATATAGTTTTTATTTGTAAGGTGCATTACTATAATTGTTTATTAGAAGAACTTGGGTTTAATATGAATTCTGGTAATCCTACATATACACGTAGCTCACTTTCAAAGGACGAAATCCTTCAAAATCACGTATCTGTATTACGCTCATTTGATATACCTACAACGGATACCGATTTCGAGCTGCCATATTTATATTGGATACCTAAACTTCATAAAACCCCATATAAGCAAAGATACATAGCAGGATCCAGCAAATGTTCTACCAAACCTTTATCTTTACTCCTTACCAAGATATTGACAGCCGTTAAGGAGAAACTTCAACAATATTGTACAGTTTTTTATTCCAGAAGCGGTGTAAATCAGATGTGGATACTTCAAAATTCTAAACAGCTTTTAGAAAATTTGAAGGCACACAATTTTTCTCGAATTCACAGCATCAAAACTTATTACTTCTCTACTCTTTACACTACTATTCCTCATGAAAAATTAAAAGAAAGACTTTTCAGCATCATAGACAACTGCTTTTTCACTAAAGGTGGTACCCGAAAATTTAAATATCTAGTGATTGGCTATCAGGATACTTATTTTGTCAAACACCACTCTGATTCTACACATAAATATACTAAAGTTGATATAAAGACATGCTGGAATTTCTAATAGACAATTTATTTGTAATGTTCGGAGACGTGGTCTTTCAACAAACTGTCGGCATTCCCATGGGAACCAATTGTGCTCCTTTATTGGCCGACCTGTTCCTTTATTCATACGAAGCAGACTTCATTCAAAAACTGCTGAATCAAAAGAAGAAAAAGCTAGCGGTGTCTTTTAATTTGACATTTAGATATATCGACGACATTTTGTTAATTAATAATGTCAATTTTCATACATATGTCAATGCGATATATCCCAGCGAACTAGAAATTAAAGATACAACAGAATCAAGCACACACGCTTCATACTTAGACATTTTACTTAACATAAACACAGACGGGAAATTAGCTACGAAGCTATACGATAAACGCGACGATTTCGGCTTTCCCATCGTAAATTTTCCACATTTAAGTAGTAATATACCTCAGTCACCTGCATATGGAGTTTATATTTCACAAATGATCCGATATGCCAGGGCGTGCACAACATATGAAGATTTCATATACAGAGGTAAACTACTCACTGTCAAATTATTGACACAGGGATATCGAAAACCGCGTTTAATGTCAACGTTCCGCAAGTTTTACGGTCGGTATATTAGTCTTGTTTGCGATTACTCTGTTTCACTAAGTGAAATGTTGAGTTGCTTTTCGTTGGCGGTTGTTGAGACGTCTGTACCAATTGTGACGAGGATACACTCCTCACGTTTTTCACTGGACTTGACTGTGGACTCACGGCGGGTGTGACCGGTCGACAGGGGATGCTTACTCCTCCATGGCACCTGATCCAACCTCTTGGTTTCCAGAGGTCCGTGTTTGTCCAATTTTTATCGGATTTGTATCTATGTCCTGGACATTCTATTGATTTACACTTTGGTATCTGAGGTTTTAATATATATATATATATATATATATATATATATATATATATATATATATATATATATATATATACTGAACATATTTACAGTTGCTTTTTAGTCAATCATTTGGCAGCAATTTACTTTATGTAAAATGGTCATAGTATCCATCTGATATGTATCAAGATACGACAAATAATTCAAAAACTTCGTCTTGATATACATAGAGTTCTATATAATACATCTCGTGTGATGCTTTATACTGTTAATGAAAATTATGGGCAAGGTTTACTCGTAGTAAAGATTTGAGGCTTAATTTGTTTTGAAATTAAAGATTCATAATTTAGATGATGGTGGTGGTGTACACGCTTATGGCGTATTCGTTTTACATTTTGACAATATATGCCTTCAATTATTATTAATTGTAAATGTTATTAACATACCAAAGTTAGAACTCTCAACTACGATCGTTTCTATTAATAATACTTCATCAATGAGCTCCAAATTAAATTATTGTTTTCTGAAGAAAAAATTGGTATTATATAAGGTCAAATAATAAATCTAAATGCATAACGAAATCCGTCCAAGAGTAAACACTGTAAAAAGACGACTTTCTTAGTTTTGTATGAATTTAGAATTTATATGGTGTTATCAGTGCGAAATATTACTTTAGTATAGGATTATCATCTGGTACCGAAATACCAGGTACTAGGTTTATTTATATCCTTGGGTACTCAAACGGTCCACCATAAGTGGCAATGACCGAGTGGTTATAAATATTATCAATATAATACAGAAGTTATAATGATATGAAAATAGCTAAGTTAAATCTAAATGCTTTATCTTTTTCAGGAATATGGTGGGCCATGCTCCAATGTTTCTTGCCCCCCTCTTCATGAGTGCGTTGTATTTATGAACAAAGATACACGATGTATTGCTTTAGGTTTGTATGACTAAATTGTTAGGTTTGTTTCCTTCGCTAATAGTTAGTTTAATAGTGGGTTGATCTTGAGGTCCTGTTCTTGTGTATTTGCAATATACCAAGACAATGCAAGTGATCGATGTTGTCAATACGCCTCTTGTAGTATTATATGAAAATGTAAGCTATACTTCACAAACAGCTACACATGTAAGGGAAATCAAAATTTTATTTTCATGGAAAAAGACAAATTAGAATGCAAATAATTTTATTAGTAACCTAATATATTTCCTCCAAAAGAATGGGAAAATTTATTCCAATCTGACTCTTTATTTGATATCTAAATTTTACTTTAAGGTCCGGTCACACATTGACGATTTAGCCAGCGTATGCGCGCGTATGCATGCACAAGTGTTTTCGTTTCGACGATCTTAGCGTACTTCAACATTTGCCAGTGTATAACAGCGAGTTGTTTTACCTTGTTTACTGGTATACCGATATTATTAATGGGCTGAATATTCCCAGGTTGAATAGGAATTAGTACGAGATCATCCACTTCCCCTTCAAAACCTGAGAGTGAGTGTGTTTGACTGCTTTTATCTATAAAAGCGCAGGGTGGTAAGATTTCTGAGTAATTCTGTTATACAAAAGAAATCATTTTGGTATATTTTAAAGCCAGCCATCGGTAATACTCAATATAATTATACAACATATTCTTCAACCTGTACCGAATTATTTTGGAGAATTGATGTAAATTAAACGCTTTACATTATGATAATATTCTCTCTTTTTAGTAAAACCATGGAAATAAAAAATAAGAACATTATATTATTACTTACGTTATATCACAACGTTTTACAGTCGCAAACAACACATGACATGGTTATGTCTAAAATACATCCTCCTCCGTTGAAAAAAAAAATAATAAAAAATAGTTTTGGTTGTTTTCTATAAACTGGCTTAAAAACCTACCAGCAAGCTGACGCAAAACAGAAAACCAAACACTTTGACCTTATCGATGTAGTTACGGTGTGTTCCTTGCTTCATTACAAATAATAAACTTATAACATAACACTCAGTTAGTTTTAATCAGTATTACTGCATACAGAAAATAATTCGCGGTGTTGATATTCGCTATAGTCGCGGTGTAATTATATACATTTACACAAGTAAGAAACAGTGAATAAGCTTTATATATATATATATATATATATATATAATATATATATATATATATATATATATATTATATATATATATATATATATATATATATATATATATATATATATATATATATATCCCTAAATCAGGTATAACCGCTATCGTGTCGGAAGAGAGTGTAATACTTATCTGTGTGGGTATTTGTGTTGATGATTAACTTTATTTGTGGAAGGTTGTATGGACTCTCCGCCGTCTCTTTTTGATGGGTTCCAGTCAGATAATGTATCATTGCCGGCATCAATAGGAACAGAAGTTCAATACAATTGCTCCACTGGTTTGGTACTCATTGGCTATGGGGCGTCTGTCTGTGACACTAACGGAACATGGACATTACCGGGGGAATGTAAAGGTAATCTTAAAAGTATGATAATACTTCGTGACGTAATGCTAGTAAAGAGATGATACGTGCAGTTAAAGTATTGTACCAGATTGCATTATTACCAACAAAAACTATAGTGAAAGTAAAAGCAGCGAGAACAAGGAATAATAATGCTAGAAATTACAGCAACAGACATTACCTCTGAATATGATAATGATCCAGATGACGATAATGATGACAATGACTATGATGATGACAATGTCGATGATGATGTTGGTGGTGATGGTGGTGGTGATGGTGGGTTTTTATCTAGCGGAATGTTGTTCATTTTACTTTTTGAAACATACATCCACTTCTATATTGCAGTTTACGTACTTATAGAGTAAAATTAACACCTATATATTTTATTTTTCTACATTACAAAATATTTAGGTATTTGAATCCTACAAGTCACAATAACACTGTCATGCGTCGTTCGTAACATTACTTGATTAGTGAATTTTGATAAAGAATGAGATCAATAATTAACAAGATATTGGACTACAATCTTATCTTAGTCTTCAAGAGGACTGTTGTTTGATTTATTATGGAATTTACTCTTGGTACATGTTCTGTATTGCAATGTCATACGTGACAATTCAACAGGAGCAAAGAACCTGTATGTTATACAATTGTATTCAATTTGTAAGCTTAACGTATGTGCGTTTTAGAATTAAATAAAAATGTAATCAATGAGTCTGGGCTACAGCATGGCGTTCATTCTCTTTCAGGATGTAAAAGTGCACCTATGAGTTTAACTAATGCAATTCAGAGCACTTCCATTTCGGTACCTGCTCCTGAAGGTTCGGTTGTGACGTATCAATGTAATGATTTTTCGTCGATTAATGGATCAAATGAATCTACCTGCAAAGACGGCCAGTGGACATCTGTTGGGGAGTGTGTTTGTATGTTAATTATCGATATAGAATCTGTTATACGAATCTGTAGCTTCTTTATGTTTTATATCTCCTTGATAATTTTCACAGTTATGCAGTTAGCTATAAGTGTACCTTTGCTATGGAGGGATGCCAATGTAAAATGTTTCTTTTACGTGCCGTCCCTTTTATGTGACCTTTGTAAAATCGTTCTTTTATGCGTCACGACCTCCATGTTACCTTCGTAAAACGGTTATTTTACATGTTGTGACTTGTATGTGACCTTTATAAAAATGGTTCTTTTACACAGCATACAGTCCATGTGACCTTCGGAAAATGTTTTTTGCGTATCATGACCTCCACGTGACCTTTGTTTTAAGCATAGTTAGAAACATCAACGACTTCCACGTTATACGCCGGGCACTTGACAAAAAAAAAAAACATTAGTTTTGGTAAAGTTATTATCAAGTTCCGGAAATTGAACCGGAACCTGATTTGATACGAACTCTATCTTTAAGCCATTCAATGCAACATCATACGTTTGTATATTAATAGTGGCGTATATATTTGATGTGATGAGAATCAAATTGAACTCGATCGATTCAGAAGTAAACATCCTGTCGAAACATGTTCAAAGTATTATTTTTGCTTAAAATTACTTTTTTGAAATAACTCGACAGGTTGGAACACAAATACATCGATTGAAAACAATATGAATTTCTAAGAAGACAATATTTCGATTTTCGCCAACATAGCATTTCAAAATATTATCAAGACCGGTCAACAGGGGGTGCTGACTCTTCAATGGTACCTGATCCCACCTCTTGTTTTCAAGATATATGAAAGAATATATGGAATACCAAACCCGAAGTGTTTTAATAGAAATAGACTATTTCATTAAAATACATGGTTTATATAAGACTCTCACATCTTAGACGCTATAGCTTTAAACCCCAAACGTCTCATTGGGGGATGTTAATTTTACACAATATTTACATACCGACTGCAATTCCTTACATTTCAAGTATACAGATCGAGGTAATGCATAATCAAGTAATTGTAGTCACGTGACACTAGTGTTAACCGTGTTACTTTTGGGCGTAGGAATGCATGAGTAAATCAATTAAGAATAGAATATCATATATTTATTTCGTATTTATTTAATCGTAAAAGCCATAAATTACCACAAACCAAGCATCTCTGATAAATAGGTCAATTTGTTTGCCTTCACCGGATAAACCTGTCAGAAACAATTCGTCATTCGTATCGTGTAAAATCAGGCCGTGTGAAATACTTATTTAAGTTACGTACGAATTAATCATGATTTCCAGCTGATTGGTAAAAAATGTCAAAAGAAATGGTTTGTTTCATGGGCACGGCCGTTTGCATTTTCAATTCTCTTCTGAGACATTTATCCTTCCTGCACCACTCAGTCGAATCTTTTACAATAGTCTCAGAATAAATCTGACAAGTATTCAAATTTTTCCATATCACTAGTTTCTTTCAAAATGATATGAAAGTAAGAAAATAAACTTTGATTCCATTTAGTATTTCCGGTCGATTAGCTGTTACATCATTTGAAAAACTCCCACCGCAAAGCCAGTTAGATAGAATGAATTTCGTAACCAGCTGACTACAGATTCACAGAAAATGGTAATATATATATAAATATATGCTTCGTGCTGCACACATTTTTTTTCCCCGTGATCCTTTGCATATATACGCCATGCTTTTCAAAAAAGAAAAACAATCCTTATCTATAATAAGTACAAAAAACAAGAAAAAAAATTATTTGATAAAAATGTTTCTATTTGTTGAACGAGCACTAGTGAGTATCAGTAATATTTTAAATTAGATAGATTAGCAATGTGCGACAACTTATTGGGGTACAATTACAATGCATGTGATAAGACATGGTGCGTTATTTTGCGTTTTATCTCAAACTTAAGTCATAACGCTCCAACAGCCGGTAAAGCTATGCTTTCTGTTTTCACTTTATGGTCTGACTCAATAAGGTACAAACTTTAAAGTTGATCTGTATCACAGAATATATTATCTTATAATAAATCGAAATTAATAATATTTCTATAATATAAATACTTCAGATACCAAAGTGTAAATCAATAGACAAATATAATATAATATAATCTGACAAATATAATATAATATAATCTGGCAAATATAATATAATATAATGTGACAAATATCAGAATGCATAGCAATGTTGTATAATCAGTTCTGTATTCAGACGCAGTGAAATAAAAAGGGCATGTAGGAGCTGAATCTTTAAATACATTTTTGGTATCTTTGGTATCTGAAATGTTTATATTTTTTAATAATAGCGTAAGTGAGGTATTTGTTTTAAATATAAAAACCTCAGACGCCATGGTATAAATCTTCAAAATGTTCAGGATATATATACAAATCTGGTAAATATTGAAAAAACACGCACTTCTGGAAATGCAGAGGTGAGTTCAGGTGACATGGAGGAAAAAGCGTCACCTGTTGATCGGTTAAATTCAAGTGAAATAAGGAGCAACTGATCGATCGAAGAGTTACCAAGACAAATGTTGACACAAAAATAACATTTTGACCTGCATAACTGGCTGTGAAATAATGTCTTTACCTAATAAATGTTCATCTTAACATTAACTTAATAGATCAGAATATCTGACTCACAAAGACCACGCCTGCCTATTATATTTGACTCACAAATTAACACCTGCATATAGTAAGCACATTATATTTGCTGTCAAAAATCACATCAGCCTTGGGGTTAGAACGACATATCTGACTCACAAAGATCACGCCTGCCTATAATAAGGGCATTATATTTAAGTCACAGATATTACATCAGCCTTAGATAGATGCAAAATATAAACGTGATGCCAATGATATAGATTTGCAACAAAAGGCAAGAACAGATGCTAAAAATGATCGTTTCTTTCAAACAATACTTAATCAGTTGAGTTCAACTTTAATAATAAATGGACGATAAAGACACTTTTCAACACAGAGATTATTGTTTTGCCAACTGTTTAGGTAAGGAATTATTTCCGATGTTCTACACCTTGTCAGCCGTGACATATTAATAGAATCTTCCCGAGGTCCCCCACAATGAGAGACATGACATGCTGATAGAATCTCTCCGAGGTCCTTCACCGTGACAAGCGTGACATGTTGATAGAATCTTTCGAAAACATGCACCATGACAGATTTTTCCAAAAAGATTGTGATGTTCAAAATGCGATAAATAGAAATTAAAAGTCATCGAAATTCTATCGAAATTTATATAATTATACTTCCTGTATCGTTGCTCGCAGGTCACATTAAATTAAAATATTATAACTGAGGTCCTGTGTCATAGTCACATTAAAGGATTACCACTTTATTACCAGTCCATATTTATGAGACGCATGTGTAACAATTTACCTAAAGCTGAATCTGAAAGATCAATAGAACAAACTAAGCTCCATTAATTCTGTTATACTTTAATTTTCATAAAATGACAGCAGCACGAAACCTGGATACGAGAGTCTAGTAGATGGAGTATTAATTCTGTTATACTTTAATTTTTTAAAGATGACTGCAGCACGAAGCCTGGATACGATAGACTAGTAGATGGAGTATTTTGTAATACTTCAATTTTCATAAGATGACTGCAGCACGAATACTAGATACAAGAGTCCAGTAGATGGATTATTAAATCTGTTATACTTTAATTTTTTTAAGATGACTGCAGCGCGAAACCTGGATACGAGAGTCTAGTAGATGGAGTTTCTTGTTACAAAATACACACTGAAGGCAGGACAAACCTGAATGCCCAAACAGAATGTGAAAACGAAGGATCAAGGCTTTTGAGGTTTAATGGAATGTCCCAGGCAAGCATAATTAGTGGATACACAAACCATAGTAAGTTTTACAGCAAAAGTTGTTAGCCGACGTTTTTCGCTTCCTACTTTATACTTATACGTGTAAACGTTTTATAGTCATAACTTGTAAATTAAGAAAATAACAAACGCGGTGATTTTAGCTTTACTATCGTCATATAGTACATTGAGGATATGCTCTGGCATATAGCTTCATCTGTGAACAATTAAAGGTCATAGTCCACAATTTTCCTAGTTATGACTATAAAAAGTATACATTTATTATAAAACCCCTCTCTATAATGAAGCAAACAACTACCGATATACTTCCGAATATGCATCGTCCATCATGTGCACACCTCATGACGCATGCCAGTCTTGTTAAAAGTGAAAACAAAGGTATATCACGTGCTTGAAAGCTATTGTCGTATATCAATATTTATATCTAATAGTATTTAAAATAATACCGTCAAACTGTATAACAATCTGTTAAATACCAAGAGTTTTAGCAAATCTTTTTTTACCATTTTGTATACAACACATGTAAAGTGTTGTCCACAAGGTCCGCAAATAATGTTGAATGAAGTCATATGAGCCATTATATGTACGTATTTGCGTCTTCCCTACTACAGTAAAATATCACCACAGCTTAATCCCTTAATTAGATACATTTACCATGCTGGTCTACATCTGCCTTTATCCACTTTATCCCCGCCAGGGGACAATTATGTTCCACGATCAATGATAAAGCACTATTTCTATCGCACTATTATTTCATGGAGGTGAATAAAGCCTTTATTGTTTGCAACCATTAAAGAAGCGTACTTACAGAAGGGGTATAATTAACGACGAAATTCCTTAGAGTGATAGAAAAATGAAAATACAATAATCACGTCATTCAACATTTGTTGTATAATGATAACGAGTCGAAAACAGTGCAAGAGAAAACTCGGTTGAATTACACCCGAAAAGACATCTGTTCCACTTATCAACTGTCCAGCTAATAAATCATTATATTTAGAAGAGCTGGAGTCCCAAGCTGATATCAATACTGAATAACGTGTTATATAACTTTAATTTTTTCCAGAATTCTGGATAGATGGAACAGATGCTATTACAGAAAAAACATGGTTGTACAATGATGAGACCGAGTCAGGTATCGATGAAGACCATGTATATTGGTGTTCCGGACG
Source organism: Atrina japonica (assembly GCA_030159075.1). Classification (NCBI taxonomy): domain Eukaryota; kingdom Metazoa; phylum Mollusca; class Bivalvia; order Pterioida; family Pinnidae; genus Atrina; species Atrina japonica. The sequence continues at coordinate 11,747 of BROG01000498.1, read as the reverse complement.
TCCAAAAACAGATCCGGCAAATCAATATGACTGTATGACACTTGCGGCCTCATGCATAACTGACGGAGAATTTCTTTATGACGAAAAATGTGATGAACAGCTTTATTTTATATGTGAATTTTTTTTCCCGTAAAAATGCTAAATCACAATCTATGCCACAATTATTTCTATGGGAATCCAAGAATTGAAACCTTATCATTAATTATTATTATTTTAATATCCCATTTTGTATGATGATTTGATTTTAAAGTAATACATTTCTTAGTAATCAGATTTTGCTAAAATGATAGAAAATGAAATTCTTCGATGCGGGTATATTTACTTGTGTAATAGACTAATATTAATATCAGATATCAATCTGGTCAATATTGGACAACCACGGACCTCTGGAAACAAAAGTGGGATCAGGTGCCATGGAAGAGTAGGCATCCCTATTGACGGTCGGCATCCCCTCTTATTCTTAAATGCATTGACAGTTCTTTTGTGCCACAGCTATCTTGAGGAAATCCCTCCCTCTCTCTTTCTCTCTCTCTCTCTCTCTCTCTCTCTCTCTCTCTCTCTCTCTCTCTCTCTCTCTCTCTCTCTCTGTACATGTGTGTGTTGTGTTTATATAAAAACCTCAGATACCAAAGCATAAATCAATAGGATGTCCAGGACATAGATACAAATCCGGTAAAAATGGACAAACGCAGACCTCTGGAAACCAAGAGGTGGGATCAGGTGCCATGGAGGAGTAAGCATCCCCTGTCGACCGGTCACACCCGCCGCGAGTCCACAGTCAAGTCCAATGACACAAGTGAGGAGTGTATCCTCGTCACAATTGGTACAGACGTCTCAACAACCGCCAACGAAAAGGCAACTCAACATTTCACTTAGTGAAACAGAGTAGTCGCAAACAAGACTATTATACCGACCGTAAAACTTGCTGAACGTTGACTTTAAACGCGATTTTCGATATCCCTGTGTCAATAATTTGTCAGTGAGTAGTTTACCTCTGTATATGAAATCTTCATATGTTGTGCACGCCCTGGCATATCGGATCATTTGTAAAATATAAACTCCATATCCGGGTTACTGAGGGATATTACTACTTAAATGTGGAAAATTTACGATGGGAAAGCCGAAATCGCCGCGTTTATCGTATAGCTTCGTAGCTAATTTCCCGTCTGTGGTTATATAGTAAGTAAAATGTCTAAGTATGAAGCGTGTGTGATTGATTCTATTGTATCTTTAATTTCTAGTTCGCTGGGATATATCGCATTGACATATGTTTGAAAATTGTCATTATTAATTGACAAAACATCATCAATATATCTAAATGTCAAATTAAAGGACACCGCTAGCTTTTTTTCTTCTTTTGATTCAGCAGTTTTTGAATGAAGTCTGCTTCGTATGAATAAAGGAACAGGTCGGTCAATAAAGGAGCACAATTGGTTCCCATGGGAATGCTGACAGTTTGTTGAAAGACCACGTCTCCGAACATTACAAATATATTGTCTATTAGAAATTCCAGCATGTTTTTAATATCAACTTCAGTATATTTATGTGTAGAATCAGATTTGTGTTTGACGAAATAAGTATCCTGATTGCCAAGCACTAGATATTTAAATTTTTGGGTACCACCTTTATTGAAACAACAGTTGTCTATGATGCCGAAAAGTCTTTCTTTTAATTTTTTGTGTGGAATAGTCGTGTAAAGAGTAGAGAAGTAAAAAGTTTTGATACTGTGAATTCGAGAAAAATTGTGTGCCTTCAAATTTTCTAAAAGCTGTTTAGAGTTTTGAAGTATCCACATCTGATTTACACCGCTTCTGGAATAAGAAACTGTACAGTATTGTTGAAGTTTCTCCTTAGCGGCTGTCAATATCTTGGTAAGGAGTAAAGATAAAGGTTTGGTAGAACATTTGCTGGGTCCTGCTATGTATCTTTGCTTATATGGGATTTTATGAAGTTCAGGTATCCAATATAAATATGGTAGCTCGAAATCGGTATCCGCTGTAGGTATATCAAATGAGCGTAATACGGATACGGTTCTCGTCCTTTAAAAGTGAGTTACGTGTGTATGTAGGATTACCAGAATTCGTATTAAACCCAAGTTCTTCTAATAAACAATTATAGTAATGTGCCTTACAGATAAAAACTATATTATTTGAGGCTTTGCCTGCTGGTGCCAGTACATATTTGTCATGTAACTTACCCAGTACAATTACTTATTCTGGATCATATATTTTTTATCTCAATGTAGGTGTATTTGTATGTGTATGTGTGTGTGTCAGTGTGTTAATGTGTTTGTTTCAGTTTGTGTCTATATGTATGTGTGTTTAGTGAGTGTATATGCGTGAGTATGTCTGTGTGTGGATTTGTGTGTGTGTATGTGTGTGTGTCTGTGTGTGTATGTGTGTGTATGTGTGTGTATGTGTGTATGTGTGTTTGTGTCTATGTGTGTGTGTCTTTGTGTGTGTTTGTGTGTGTATGTGTGTATGTGTGTATGTGTGTATGTGTGTCTGTGTGTGTGTGTGTGTGTATGTGTGTGTCTGTGTGTATGTGTGTGTATGTGTATGTGTATGTGTGTATGTGTATGTGTGTGTATGTGTGTGTGTCTGTGTGTGTATGTATGTGTGTTTATGTGTGTATGTGTGTGTGTGTGTGTATGCGTGTGTATGTGTGTGTGTCTGTGTGTGTATGTGTGTATGTGTGTGTGTCTGTGTGTGTATGTGTGTGTATGTGTGTTTGTGTGTGTTTGTGTGTGTGTCTGTGTGTGTATGTGTGTGTGTGTGTGTGTGTGTGTATGTGTGTGTGTCTGTGTGTGTATGTGTGTGTCTACTGTGACGCGAACCTGGATTTTTACTCTCTTATCCGAAGATCAAAAAAAGCCACCACCTGGGCTCGAACCCGCGACCCTCCTGTCGCGAATACAGCACTATAATGCGGAGCCACGACGCTTCCATTGTAAGATTTGTTACAAATAATTCACCCATAGCATTTTCGCGAAATTGACCCGAAAAAAATGCCGAGTATTGTGACGTCATCAAATTGAAATATTTTTCGCGCGGAAATGGAACTTTGGTTGGCAAAATGATACATAAAGATGAAAATGACGAAAAGAAGCAATCAGTTACAATAACGACATGTACGTTTTTGCGGCTATCTGTATCATTTTGGCAACCAAAGTCACAGAACCACAGTTACTGCTAAAGAGTCTACTGCAAAAAGCTTATTTTAACCGAATAATTGTGCTGAACTTTTTGCCAAATGAACTAAACCTCAGTATATGTATTATTATATGTGCTGTACTTGTGAAATCAAAGAGCATACGTGTTATCAGTATTCCTACAACTGGTTCAACAAAATTACATTTAGCTAAAAAAAAGTCTTGGTTGGCTAATGTTTTGACTCAAGTTTATAGGTTGAGCTCTGGTTGCCTGCAATTTGTAGTAAATTTCATATATTAAAATTTAGTAGGTGTCTTGAAATTTTATTTATTTAGATAACAGTTAGTGAGAGGAGAAGCTCATGGCGTCTAACAGCGAATTACAAAGTTCTTTCATGTTTATGCAATACTAATGACATGCCTAAATGCAGATGTTAGTCGTATGTTGGTTAAGCTTGCTCTTCACTTAGGGTCAAAGGATAGGTTCACTAAACCGTAATCTTGGCCTTAGATAGATATTCAATGACAAGACATAGGTATACATGGGTATCGCATTCTTAAATTTCTATATAATTTTTGAAAATTTCTTGAGAAATTCAATTTTGTAATTATTCGTTTGCATATGGTTAATTTGACTTAACTATTTGTATATGCATACGACACTGGAGCTTCACAACATATATACGAATATATATTTTACATTAATCTTAGTAGTTAAACACAATTGATGCCCCTCTACAGTCTAGAGTGCCGACGTCGACTGCTTCATTTTGATGTTCCTCTACATTCTAGAGTACCGACGTCGACTACTTCATTTTGATGCCCCTCTACAGTCTAGAGTATCGACGTCGACTACTTCATTTTGATGTTTCTCTACAGTCTAGATTGCCGACGTCGACTACTTCATTTTGATGTCCTTTACAGTCTAGGGTGCCGACGTCGATTACTTCATTTTGATGTCCTTTTACAGTCTAGAGTACCGAGGTCGACTTCTTCATTTTGATGTCCTCTACAGTCTAGAGTACCGACGTCGACTTCTTCATTTTGATGTCCCTCTACAGTCTAGAGTACCGAGGTCGACTTCTTCATTTTGATGTCCTCTACAGTCTAGAGTACCGACGTCGACTACTTCATATTGATGTCCCTCTACAGTCTAGAGTACCGACGTCGACTACTTCATTTTGATGTCCCTCTACACTCTAGAGTACCGACGTCGACTACTTCATTTTGATGTCCCTCTACAGTCTAGAGTACCGAGGTCGACTTCTTCATTTCGATGTCCTCTACAGTCTAGAGTACCGACGTCGACTACTTCATTTTGATGTCCCTCTACAGTCTAGAGTACCGACGTCGACTACTTCATTTTGATGTCCCTCTACAGTCTAGAGTACCGACGTCGACTACTTCATTTTGATGTCCCTCTACAGTCTAGATTACCGACGTCGACTACTTCATTTTGATGTCCCTCTACAGTCTAGAGTACCGACGTCGACTACTTCATTTTGATGTCCCTCTACAGTCTAGATTACCGACGTCGACTACTTCATTTTGATGTCCTTTACAGTCTAGAGTACCGAGGTCAACTACTTCATTTTGACGTCCTTTTACAGTCTAGAGTACCGAGGTCGACTTCTTCATTTTGATGTCCTCTACAGTCTAGAGTACCGACGTCGACTACTTCATTTTGATGTCCCTCTACAGTCTAGAGTACCGACGTGGACTTCTTCATTTTGATGTCCCTCTACAGTCTAGAGTACCGAGGTCGACTTCTTCATTTTGATGTCCTCTACAGTCTAGAGTACCGACGTCGACTACTTCATTTTGATGTCCCTCTACAGTCTAGAGTACCGACGTCGACTACTTCATTTTGATGTCCCTCTACAGTCTAGAGTACCGACGTCGACTACTTCATTTTGATGTCCCTCTACAGTCTAGAGTACCGAGGTCGACTTCTTCATTTCGATGTCCTCTACAGTCTAGAGTACCGACGTCGACTACTTCATTTTGATGTCCCTCTACAGTCTAGAGTACCGACGTCGACTACTTCATTTTGACGTCCTTTTACAGTCTAGAGTACCGACGTCGACAACTTCATTTTGATGTCCCTCTACAGTCTAGATTACCGACGTCGACTACTTCATTTTGATGTCCCTCTACAGTCTAGAGTACCGACGTCGACTACTTCATTTTGATGTCCCTCTACAGTCTAGATTACCGATGTCGACTACTTCATTTTGATGTCCTTTACAGTCTAGAGTACCGACGTCAACTACTTCATTTTGATGTCCCTCTACAGTCTAGAGTACCGACGTCGACTACTTTATTCTGATGTCCTCTACAGTCTAGAGTTCCGACGTTGACTACTTCATTATTGCTACAACACTACACTGAGAATCGCCATAGTATGAACAGCAATGTGTGAGAATTCTGTAAATAGTAATTGAAATCCTGATGTGTCTATACTTCACCACACCTTATACCTTCATAGGTCACCAAACTTAAATAGATCATGCCACACTTGTATAGGTCATGCCACACTTGAATAGGTCGTAACCACACAGACGTCATGCATAGTGGAATTTATCTTGAATTCTTTTTCCAGTAAGTATCTAGATGGGCTGCGTAAGCTCAAATTGGAATCATTGTGGAAGTGACCAGTCGGTAAGGGATGTTTACTACTCGGTGTCACCTGTTTTTAGAGGTCCATGTTTGTTCAATATTCACTATATTCCTCTCTTCGTTTTGTCCACTGGACTTGCTAACAGTTAACCCCTTTAACCCTACAGACTATAATAGATTGGCCTGAAACAAAAGAAAGACCATACCACTCAGATATTAAGGGGTGAAAGAGTTACCACTCTTGTAGCTTCTGTTCAATGTCGAAACTTACATGCATTATACATAACTGGGCCTGATAAACCTGTTACGTCACTTTAAAGTATAGGTTTGAAATAACGCACTATTTTTTCCCAGCAGTTTTTGGTTTACGTATATCTAAGCCTCACACACCTGTTACGTCACTTTAAAGTATAGGTGTAAAAACACACTATTTTACGTAGAAGCATTTAAAAGTAATCATGAGAACTACTTCTATATCAAAGAAGTACAAATACGTCAGATTGTAAAAGACACAAAAGTTGGTTCATTTCAAATGCCTTTTCATTCATACAAATACAATGGCATATGTGTTATTTGGATCGAGTGTAATGCACATGTACAGTGCAAACAGATCCTAACAAACATTGTGTCCAAATTAGCTAAATTATGTTGTGCAAACCCATGCAGTTGGCTTGTACTCTTAATTACTTGTAATTAATTGAACAGATAAAGGTAAATATCAAAGAACATGGCAGGTAGCTATATTCAAGTCGTGATTTCAGTCTAAAAACTAAGCAAATACATATTTTACGTATATTATTCCGTCTGGTTCAGACAAATTTGCCCTCATTGAGGATTACTCGCAACCGTTGCAGACAGATCAGGGCTCTACGAGGGTATATGTTCGCTTATTAATCAATGCGAGCTGTATTGGGGCGAGTAGTCTTCTAGAAAGCTGGTATCATAACTGGCGAGTAAACATATATAATTTCTAAATAATAATGATATTTTGAAATTCTCTGCAACGTTTTATCCTCTTAATCAAAGTTTTGACCTAACCGTAGGATTTTATTTTGATTTTTATTTCTTTTGTTTTGTTTCGGGTTTATGTTTTCAACAGCATCTCAAGAATTCTAAAGACTTACAGTGGCATCTTAATTAATATGTCTTTAACCGCTGTAACAGGGGTGCAGTATTACAGGGCAACCTCAATTAATATGTAAGAGGGTGTAGTATTACAAGACAACCTAAGTTATTATGTCCTTAACAGATATAACAGGGGTGTTGTATTATAGGACAACCTCAATTAATATGTAAGAGGGTGTAGTATTACAAGACAACCTCAGTTAATATGTCCTTAACAGATATAACAGGGGTGTTGTATTATAGGACAACCTCAATTAATATGTCCTAAACAGATTTAACAGAGGTGAAGTATTACAGGACAACCTCAGCTAATATGTCTTTAACAGATGTAACAGAGGTGAAGTATTACAGGACAACCTCAATTGATATGTCCTTAACAGATGTAAGAGGGTGTAGTATTACAGGACAACCTCAGTTAATATGTCCTTAACAGATGTAAGAGGGTGTAGTATTACAGGACAACCTCAGTTAATATGTCCTTAACAGCAGTAACAAGGGTGCCTTAAAACAGAACAACCTCAATTAATGTGTCCTTAACAGCTGTAAGAGGGTGTAGTATTACAGGACAACCTCAATTAATATGTCCTTAACAGATGTAACAGGGGTGTAGTATTACAGGACAACCTCAATTAATATGTCCTTAACAGATGTAACAGGGGTGCAGTATTACAGGACAACCTCTTTAATATGTACTTAACACCTGTAACAGGGGTGCAGTATAACAGGACTACCTCAGTTAATATATCCTTAACAGCTGTAATAGGGGTGCAGTATTACAGGACAACCTCAATTAATATGTCCTTAACGGATGTAAGAGGGTGAAGTATTAAACAGATGTTACAAGATGCAGTATTTGCGTATAATCCCAATCAATATGTCTTCAATAAAATGTTATTAACTAGCACCTTGGGGTTAAAGTATAATAATCAATAAGTAATGCTACTGATGAACGTAATTTTGACATTTTAGTTCGACATTTTAGTCTAATGTTTTAGTCTGAATTTTTAGTCTAAAGTTTTAGTCTGACCCTTTTAGTCTGACCTTTAAGTCTGACATTTTAGTCTGACGTTATAGGATGACGTTTTAGTCTGATGCTATAGACTGACATTTAAGTCTAAGGTTTTAGTCTGATTTTTTAGTCTGATTTTTTAGTCTAACGTTTTAGTCGATCACTCAGCAGCAACTGGATATCGCCTAAAGTTAGGCACTCTTAATCAAACGAACCTGATCACACAGTAGCAAACTTGATATCATCGCCTAATGTAAGGCATTCTTAATCAAACGAACCCGATCACTGAGCAGCAATTGGATATCATTGCTTAACATAAAGCATGCTTAATCAATCGAACCCGATCAGTGCAGCAAATTGAATATCACCTAACGTTAAGTACGCTCAATCAAATGAGCCCGATCACTGATCAGAAACAGGATATCGCATAAAGTTAAACATGCGCAATCAAACGAACCCGATCACGCAATAGCAAACCGGAAATTTGAATTCCTATCTATTTTCAACTGCACTCTTTTATAGACAACTCCTATATCATATTACATAAGATACTTAATATTTATCAAAATCATACGCTTAATTGATAATACAACACTAACTGATACGGTGAGCAATTATAAGAGATATTTCAAATGTTTAAAATTACAATATTCAGATACTTATGGCCACAAAGATTGAAAATAATGTTATGTATTTTACACGAAGGATGCTATGATGAACATATGGATGACATTTGGTTTTACACAAGTTTACATTTGGTTAAACTCATGTTGACATTTGGTTTAACACAGGTTTGACACTTGGTTTAACACAAGTTTGACATTTAGTTTAACATAAGTTTGACATTTAACATTTTGTTTTATAAGTTTATAGTTTTATATAATTACTGAATGTCAAGGCGTTATCCTACTGGATGCATCAATGTCAGTTTAACTGTGGATCTGCCATCTTTATGTATCCATTGTGTAAATGGTCAACGGTTGACGTCTGGTAAGTCAATATAACCATTATGTTTTATTATAGACAGGTATGTACTATGTACCTATACAAATGTATAGGATTTTCAGGGACCAAATGTTGTTGAGAGGAATAAAATGTTTAATTATCTTATGGATAAGATTTAAAGGAGCATTACCTGTGTTTACCCCCGCCAAAATATGATAATTTGGATTTTTTCTACTTTTACTACTTGTACTTTGCGTGCAACTATACCCAGGCATAAAACTCTTAATAATCCTACATATTTTGTGAAAATAAGTCAGCTCTAGTACAGAACATATGTAAGGCTGAATTAATCAATTGCAAGTGAAAAAGTACTAAACTTGGTTTCACAAGCAATTTTCATCAATATATTGGAATTTAAGAATTGGTATGCCTGCGTTTTTTAATCTATTTAAGTTTATAAAAGGCCAGATTTATAAATAAAATAAAAAAAACATTAAGCTGATGCCCTTTTCATTGAAAAAGTCAAGGGCCATGTTAATTAAACTGAACTCTCTCTAATGTGTCCAGTGTATACTTTATAAAATCCATTTGGATATGAGATAAAGAGTGGTGTGAAAATACAACTTGCACATCCAAACAAACTAACAATGAATCAATTAAACGTGATCACAATGTCTTCTATCTTCCTGTTCACTCAGTGATAAAACTGTTGGCTTCAGTCATGTAGATAAATCTCTCTAATATAGATGTTTTGATGAAGTAAGATAACAGTGTTCTTTTGCTATGCTCCACAGTATAACCCTTGTTAACTTTATCCGTAGCATTCTCAGTCTTCAAAACACGAAAAGGTGGTATTATATTTCTGTATTTGAATGACAATCATAACGTAATATGGTTATAGTATTTTTACGTCTATCACGCCTCCAATTTTTCGTCCTTCATGTGACCTGAATCTTTCCTATTGTCATAAATTTAAATTATTTCCAAATTTCTGTTTCGTACATGTGATTTCAGTATAAATAGAAAAAATTGCGTTTTGCAAATCATCTCTTTCTTTCGTTCAAGTGAAAACACATTTGAAGCGATTCGTAAACGTTGGACTTGAATCATGGATAAAACGAAAAATGACGGAATAAAAACAAGGTTGGAAAAATTTATTACTAGAGAGGGAAAAGACATCAAATCTGTCGATCTTTGGCGTGGATGCCTTGCTGAATTTTTGGGCGTTTTGTTATTAACCTTCCTCGGCGTGTCAGCTGGATTGTCCCCCCAAAACAGTCCTACACCACCCTCCAGTGTACATGTGGCATTGGAGGCAGGATTATTCATTGCTGTCATAATTACTGCTCTCATGACTGTGAGCGGGGGTCATGTGAACCCAGCTATCAGTATTGGGTTCTTTTTAACCGGGGAGATAACCCTTATACGTTTCATTACTTACACATGTTCGCAAGTACTAGGTGCCATAGCCGGCGCAGGCTTACTTCAATTAGTAGCTCCAAGTGACTTCCAAGAGGGCAATTTCGGCGTGATTGAACCTGGACCAAATGTGACAGAGATTCAGGCACTTGCTTGTGAATTTGTCATCACTTTCCTGTTGCTGCTCGGAACATTTTCTTTCATTGATAAAGGAAGGACTGATATTCAAGGTTCGGTGCCTCTCATGATCGGACTTATTGTCGTTCTGAACATACTAGCCGCAGTAAGTTGCTGATTTTTTTTTCAAATATCAAGTTGATTTATTTCTTTTTGCAGACAAATGCAGCTCTTATAACACTAATTCAACGCTAAAGCGATATTTTGTAGATATTGTTTTTACAAAAAGCACGCAATAAAATAAAAGTGAAATAAAACAAATAGCGAATAAAATGATTTTCACAATGAATTTGTAAGCGATATTTTATTAGATATTGTTTTTAAATTGTACATTTTAGCACAGACAAAATAAAATAAAAATATACGTTTTTATAACAGAATCATCAAATATATATACACATATATATGTATATATGTCGATATATATATATATATATATATATATATATATATATATATATATATATATATATATATATATATATCGACAAAATAAAAACACGCGAACGAGCGCAATCTATGTTCTTCTTAAAGTTGAATGGTACACTAGATTGTTGTTGACATCAGAACAAATAAAGAGTTTGTTAAATTACAGTTTTAAAAATTCAATATACGAGGTACTAATACGTTAAAATGAATGTAAATAGCATTCAAATCGTTAATCAGTTACATCAACAACCTGGTTGAAAAAAAAATAGATAAGAAATTTTGTATTTCATGTAGGTCGTGTTGTATAGCAGATCGATTACAAAATCAATGAATTGTATAGAACATGCTATAAAAATTGATTTCACATTGTATTTTAAGTAATTAGGAATCAACATTACTTCGTTATAAGTGTTCAAAATATGAAGATTTCATACACAGATGTAAACTACTCACTGGCAAATTATTATTAACACAGGAATATCGAAAACCGCGTTTGATGTCAACATTCTGCATATTTTACGGTCGGTATAATAGTATATAATGTTTCAGATTTTTCTGTTTCACTAAGTGAAATGTTGAGTTGTCCTTTCGTTTGCGATTGTTGAGACGTCTGTACCAATTGTGACGAGGATTCATTCCTCACGAGTTTCATCTGGACTTAACTGAACACATGGCGGGTCTGACCGGGCGACACGGGATGCGTACTCCTCCATGGCAACTTACCCCACCTTTTGATTGTTTAGAGGTCCGTGTTTGTCCGTTTTACCAGATTTGTATCTGTATCCTGAATATTCTAAAGATGTATACTTTGTTATCTGAAATGTTTTATATTATAAACGTATTCACTACAGACACGGAATGTGTGCATAGAAT
>BROG01000497.1:425000-552846 GCA_030159075.1 Atrina japonica | reverse complement strand
TTTTATCGATTATAAGCTACACACACATGCCAAGACGAGAAATACAGGGAACCAACAAATTTTAGGAAATAATTAATTCCCTGCATTGCTTCATTAATCTTCGTTTCACTGGAGGCTTTGGACTTGTGTTTCCATATTTATACCTCAAAATAAATGTGTCTATACCATGTGCTAAGTGTTGAGAAACCGTTGGCTACCACATCTATCATTAATCGTACTGGTGAACGAAAAAAAGAAAACGACAATATATTGTAAGTGGTCGATATTGTATTTCCCTGTCTTTAATTTCATTACACTGGCTTTACTAGCTTCTTATAATTACGCGTTGTTGACAGCTTGTATCCACAAAGCAAAGTAAATGTTATTTTCTTTAGAAGCAATATATTGCTAGTGTTGTAATTTGAATTGATCTCCCCCTTTTTCCATACGCAGTACATCTGTTGTGTTCGTGTGCAAAGTGGGATTAACGAACAGTAAATATTAAGATAAAATCTTATTTTCCTTGATATTGATAAAAGAAAAATACTTTGTAATCTAAACACTGAAATTAAATTTTAAATACCCGGAAATACTTTACATGAATGCATTCGACAAACCATGTCCTTGTTTTAGAAATTTATATTGACAAGAGTTGTAACTTTCACGTTTTCTCTCTTGAAACGATCGCGTTGTTTTGAATTCGCGGATCGGAAATAGCTTACAATAACACAGACAGATCATGATATATTACGTACAGTGGAATCTCTCTATTAAAACCATCTAACTGACTAATTAATATTGGTCTGATTAGCGAGCTGGTCTGTTTAGTGAGGGCATGTTCTTATTAAACATTTGTTAAGAAATTTTGAAGACACTAAATATTTGTGGTCTTAGATATGAGATTGTCTACTTACCGAGGTGTATATATATATATATATAATATTGATATTACCGAGGTGTATATATATATATATATATATATATATATATATAATGTATATATATATATATATATATATATATATATATATATATATTAGAATCATTGACTGTTCCTTCAATCCACAGATATATGAACACTGTGAATATAGCGTATATTTACACCGAAATTTTCCCAATATAGAGTAGATATAATGCGAGTGAATGATGATGAAAATGATGATTTACTTAAATTACCTTGCCATAACGTATTATTATTGATAAACGAACATGATCATATGACAATTATATTTATATCATGATCATTATCTATAAAGTTTGAAAATTTTGAATTATCCATTGGTCCAAAATTTGGCATCGGACTAGTTGATTTATAGATATGACTAATTTTGCAAATATTTAATGCTTCCTGGTTAAAATTATTATTGTTAGGTGCTAGTCTCTGGGGACATTTATACGTATGGTTAAGAGCATTTTACTTTACAGAGATGCCAGTGGTGAATTGCCAGAAATTCAGACGTTTGTTAAGCACACTATGCACTATGCAGGGATATAGTCTTTTTTATAGCGGATTTGGTAATTGCATTTACATTTATCATTTGTCCTTGTATGACACCACTTTTTCTTTCGGAAATATACATTTATATCAAATTCGAGCTGATGAAACAATCGTCTTGAGCATTTCTTTTGTTCTATTTATAAAAGTATAACTTTTGGTGTTTTAATAATGTTTAGTATTGGACGCCAACGATGGAATATCGGTATTTATATGCCATACAACTACAGTAAAACCTGCTTTAGCGACCAACCGTGTATAAAGACCACCTGGTCATAAAGACTGGTTTTTGCTGTCACCAATAGTACTATTTGTGTACAAATCACCCTCTTTATACCACTTCCCTATTAAGACTGGTTTTGTTGTGTCCCCAAGGTGGTGTTTATATACATGTTTCACTGTATATCGCGATTTACACTACATCTTGAAAAAGGCGGAATGGTCTGCCACTAGGATATCTGAGTGGTGTTTTATTATTTAGAGAGGTTCCTCAAAACTTTCAACCTTACTCAAATGAAATAACTGAAGATGTGTACGGCCTGGAAGAATGTTTTTACCAATCTTTGGAACAGTTGACTAAAACACAGAAAAGACACTCAAATGTGATCTCCTCATCTCACATATTTTTGTGATAATTTGTTTCGACAGGCAATTCTTTATTACGGATAATGGCGACAAACTTATAAAAAAGAATGAATATTATCCAATTATTTGACATATTTGGACACCAACAGTAATCACTTGGTGAAGATGAATGTATCCCTAAATTGATTTTATAGAGTCGCACAAACTTTTCTCTTTCATTGACGCAAGTTTGACGCCTATGTTTTCAAAATAGGTATCTCGTATACAGCATAGAGTGCTCTGACCGGATTATTCAAACATTTGTAGACTTGTAAATCTTAATTAAATTTCAAAATAGACGTTAATGCAGCCGTGAACTAGATTAGTGTACTATCTCGTTCTTTATGATACTTCTTCGGGAAATTACTTTGTACTTGGCAAAATATTCAAATGTATTGGTAAAGGACAACAATGTCGCAGTAGAAATGGTAAAGGAAATGAATTAAAGTAGCATTAACAACATACAGATCTTTGTAATCGCTTTTGTCATAAGACAATAGAGCTCGCCAGTGGCAGCATTGTACATGTCTAGTAAAACCAGCGTACAAATCAACCTCTATATAAAGACCAGCATCCTATAAAGACTGGTTAAGTTGCGTCCCTAAGGGGGTCTTTATGAACTGTATCTCAAATACTTAGCTTAACATGTAATCATGACTGATTTTACGATTTAGCTCAAAATTTTAATGGAACTATCGAGGTCATGAGGTCAATCTCACTTTCTTGGTTATGATGTCATTTGAAAGGGCTGATCAGAAGGACTCGTATCATAATAGGTGTCGGCACATTAAAGAAATCTCGCCGCTCAATAACCGTGAGTGTCATATGAGTGAAAGATTCTTCAGTGGGACGTTTAATAACAATACAACGACAACAATCCGAATTTCAAATTTATAACCGAGGAATGTAAATGTATGTCGAACGGCATAATCTATTTCACGAAGTCAAAATACGTTGTATCATCTGAAAGGGTAAACCGTAAAGATTGTACATATTTTATATCAGGGCTCTACCTGCTATACTTCAAAAGTGGTAGCCGGGGTTGAGGTTTTTTTTTAAATCAAATGAAAGTATCTATGTCACGAGGTCAAAGGTCATGGTACATCATCAAAAGCTGATAACTATTTTACATTTAAAAATAGCAAAGCTATTCTCCCAATACTTAGTAAGATATAGCCAAAGTTGATGTTTTATGCCCCGCCCTGAAAGGTCCGCCGGTGCATCTAGTATTTTGATCTTCCGTCCGTCTGTCTGTCTGTATGTCTGTCCGTAATTCCGTCCCGCTTACATATAAAATGCGATATTTCAAATCTGGATTGTGATACAGTAACCAAACTTAGACTGTAAGTTCATCTCAGGGTTGCTCACACTTCACTACATCATATGCCCCTGGGGTGTGATGGGGTCAAAATGTAGGACATTGTACAAATTTATTTGGACCGGGGACATTTGTGTTTCAGAAACAAATCTTGTTAGAGTCAAAGTCAAAGTTCGTAGTAACATCCGGAAGGCTGACTGAGAATATAAATGACCTACCCTTTATATCCTAAAAGTTTTAGCCAAGGTTAAGAGCTTTAAACAGTAGGTGAAATTGATTTGTCTAAGTCATGAGATCAAAGTTAAGGTCCACATCTGAAAGAGCAGGTAATAAGGGTATTCCATATGTAAAGTTTCTAAAATCTATTCGTATTTTTCAAGATAGAGCCTAGGTTAATTTTTTTTAATGTAGTTGAAAGTCAAAGGTCAAAGCTTTAGGTCAAAAGTCATGGTACCACTAGATACCCCTCATCACAAGGAATATGCATACAGAATGTAAATGTCATATCCTTTATAATTCAAAAGATATAACCCAGGTTAAAGTGTCAACGAACGACGACGTCTGCAGACATTTTGTCCCGGCGAACTCAAAGAGGCTAAGCATTTCCATTTTTGTGTTTTAAAAACCTTCAGATTACCATAAACTGTGTATGAAATATCATTGCTGAAACACAACATACTATTTCATCAATCTTATTCAATCTTTGTTTTATCGCTGCTGTGCCGTGATTACACGTATAATTCCAGATGTTGTTCGCTAAATGGTACCTATATAGGTTAAAATAGCTTTAAGGAACGAAAATGAAGATTTTAACAGGTGGCAATGTGACCTGTCTGACATCTGTTTTAAAATTCTGCCACAATGTTATTGCTCTTGGCCAATTTTGTCAATCACGGACATAAATTTAGCACGGATGTAATAATCATTTATACATAAATACACAAACACCAATACATTTATATATTTTTAATAATATGGTCAAAAGAAAATGTATAACAGAAGGATAGACAAGATCAACTCATTAAATTTGAAAACGGAGCGTCGTCAGTGGCGTCCGTATACAGAGACAGCCTTTATCTCGGGTTGTAACTAAGTATATAAGTTTTACTGTCACTCATGTGCAATCATTTTGATCACCACTTTCAGGTGGTACCATAAACGTGTGGCCTAGATAATGATAATGTGGAATTGGGTTGAATCGTTGCATCATCAGCGTGTGTCCATACCAGGTGGATGCAGATTTGAAATAAATAATATGTCTGCAATAGAAATCCAAATAAGGAAATCCGTGTATCAGTTCCATTGTATGTTCTTATGTGTAAAATAAACATTTAGTTACAGTATTGTGTTTATGTGTTAAACAATAATCTTTTTTGTACGCGTTTGCAAGTAATTATTGTATGGTTTTCCCTAACTTCTATTGATTTTGGATTTGATTGCGAACTGATTATCGGTCGACAGGGGAAACTAACTCCCCCATGGCACCTGATACCACCTCTGGAGCTTCCGGAGATCCGTGTGTGTCCAATATTCAAATGTTCAAATTGTCTGATGGACTTCCTGTGGGTCAACTCTTTGGTATCCATACTAAATATATTCTTGCAGTAGTCCAGTGATAGAGTGTTCGACTCGCAGGCTGAAGGTGTCTGACTGATTCCTGGTGTTGTTCAAACCGACGACATTAGAAAAATATAGATAATGTTCCTTCCCCTACCGCTCGGTATCAGAAGTGAAAGCCATGGGTCTTTCGAATAAGACTGTAAACTAAAGTCCCGTGTCAAGGCAGGCATGCCACGTAAAAGCACTCCCTACAATCGGTACATAGCATAGGTCAAAATATGTGGCACTTCACATAAGGCTGGTGACATCTCTATACAATTAGAAAATTCTTGGCATGATGTACAACAACAACAAAATAGTACAAAAACACATATATCAAAGTATTAATCTTCATGATTTTCAGGAAATAATCAATCTTTTATACAGAGAACTGGAACATATGTAATGGAGGAGTAAGCATCCCCTGACCGGTCACAACCGCTGTAAGTTCAAAGTCAAATTCAAATTAAAAAAGAATAAGGAATAAATTTTCGTCACAATTGGTAACTCAATATTGCAAACAAGAACATTATGCCGACCGTAAAATTTGCGGAACATTGACATCAAACTCGATTCCTGATACGCATGTGGCAACAATATTCTTTTACAGCTAGACATAACTAGAAGTTACATAATAGCAACCGCAAACACTGTAAATGAATCAAGAGAAAGTGTTTCATTGGTAATATAACATCATTTGTCAAACTGAAAATGAATTATGACATGAAACTCGAATGTAACATACTCCATTACAGAAAATTGTTGTGTAACATACTCCATTACAGAAAATTGTTGTGACAGACAGAAAAGTAAAATTTATTATCAGATATACTCGCACGAGTAATTATGGAAAAGAACAATAATTATGTGAAAAAGAAACAATTATTTCCACAACCTTGAAGATGCCATATTATATGTTTTGGTCAATATACTTCCTTGTGTAAGGTTAAAATATTAAAAACACACTCCTTTGTTACGTGTTAATGAATACGAGATAAAGTGTCCATCTTTGTCAGGATTTTACATGTATATCGGGGCCTCCGTGGTCGACGAGTACGAGCCTCTCACTTCTTGTCAGTGCGGGTTCGAACCGCGATGGAACCAAAGATGATTTTGTGAGAAATTAAAAGTTTTCCAATTTACTTGCGGAAGGCCAGTGGTCTCATCCGGGTACGTTGTAACCGGGTTCTCTCCTCCACCATTAAATCTGGCTACCGCATTAATTATAACTGAGAAATTGTTGACTCTGGCGCAAAACACCATTAAAACATGGCTGTTGTTAAATCGCTTTTAAAGTTTATATTCGGATTATGAAGAACGTCAAATTTAGTCTTTCATCTTTATGTTGCAGTGTTGCTTGACCGTGTACTGATTATGTGGGAAAGTACTGAGGTTCACTACTGGAACTTATTTAAGTTAATCTGCTTCAATATCTTTAAATAAAATTACGATTCGCACAAGTTGACCTTTTTTCAAACTCGAGAGTATTTCATGGAACATTTTCGACGAGTGTGGTATACTAACAGGGGACGCTGACTTCTACTGGACATATTGTCCCATTTCATTTGGGATTCACAATTGTTCGTTATGTTGAGACCGTTTATATCAAGTCGGTCGTATTCTAATGAACTTGGAGTTTAAAATATTCGTTGATACTTCTACATTTAACTTACAATACATGTAGATACAATTAAAATCGTGAAATTAGGCTATAAAGACTTAAACTGAATGTTTTGGTCATTTTCAGCATTCACCTCACTAGTCCATATATCTAAATCATAAAACAATTATTGACTTTTGATTCAATTGACATCTTGGTTTATCGACCCCAGGGAAGTGATATTCACCGAGTCCAGCTGCCGAGGTGAATATCACTTTTCCTGGGGTTGATAAATCAAGGTATCAACCTATATCAAAAGGCAATAATTGTTTCATTACATGGTTATCTTATCTGACTAATTTACATTAATGAAATATGAACAGGAACAAATATATCAGAAATTTTAAAACCTTCAATGATTACACTTGTAAAAAAGAGCGCTATGTGAAACTACAGAAATTGTAAAAAAAAAAAAAGAGCGCTATGTGAAACTACAGAAACCATGACGTCATTCCTACTATGACGTCACATATACTTGTGACAACAATAGAAAATTGTGACAATAGAACAACAATAGAAAATTGTAAAAAAAAAGAGCGCTATGTGAAACTACAGTAGAACTAACATATAGAAAATTGTATAACGAAAAAAAAAAATATATAGTGCTATGTGAGAAATCATGACGTCATTTCTACTATGACGTCGCATATACTCTTGTATGGATTGTGGTATATCTAATTCTGCATGTGATTCTTCTTGTTCAGGTTATATCAGTATCAACGATTGAACAAAACAATAGGGCTATAATATATAATAGGAAGTCAATTAGCTATGTAGAGAATAATATACTTACTGTAATATAAAAATCTGCAAAGTATTAGTCAGGATATACTTCTAGTATACATAAGTGAAAAAGGTGGGATCAGGTGCCATGGAACAATATTCTCGACGGGTAAGCCGCGATCCACAGTCAACGAATGAAGACAGGTAATTGGTACAGGTTGGAACAGACAAGTCATTTATTCAGTGAAACTAGTTCCTGCATTGCTTGTTTTCATACTATGTCATGAGCTTTTAATCTGCGCCCGTGTTCCGTCGTCCGTCCGTTATAACTCACTTTCAAAAATCTTCTCCTCTGAAACCACTCAAATTGAACCAAATTTGAACTGATAGGATATCTAGTTTCAAATTTGTTACTATGTCGCAAAATCACATGGCCGCCGGCTATAAATTGACGTTAACTCATAATGAAACCACGGGGGAACTTGACGTCATGAGTGTCTTTGTTTCACATCCTGCTGGCCGCTTTCATAGAACATAGGGGGTAAATTGCAGTTTTTCAACTCAAAAACTACAGAATAAAAAAAACAGGGTAAAATATCAAAAATCTCAGATCATCTCAATAGTATTAATCTTCAGGATTTTTATTTTTTACGTACAAATCTGGTAAAATGCAAAAATGGAGATCTAACTGAAAACGGACCAAAAACCTTGTAAGTTATCACAGAGGTGGGAATTTTTCATGTTTTTCGTGCTTCACGGAAAGGAGGTCGAATGTAAATTGATAAAATGTTTCGATGTGGGTCAAACCCATTGCCGTTGACCGCCATTTTCAAAATGGCCGACAGTCAACAACTGTAAAGATATTGAATAAGTGTTGAAAATTGTTCCTTGAACGAATCCTGGCGTCAGAAATTGGTACATGGCCGATGGCGAGGCTTAGTTTTAACATTGGATTAGGAAAACATCTTCTCCTCTGAGAAGAACCAAACGGGAAACAGCAACATTTACAAAACAGTGAAACAGACAACTCAACATTTAAACAGTGAAACAGACAACTCAACATTTTCATGAACAGTGAAAGAAGAACAATCCTCAACATTTTAATTCAGTGAAACAGATGTATTGAACCAAAGATTGCTCATTCGTTCCGATCTTTTGGGCTTATTTCATTGATGTCACATTTTGATTAGCCATGAAGCAAAATTCAAGATAATACAGGATGTATGTATGGAAGGTCCTTTACAAAAAATGCTGTTGATCTTCTCAAGCAGATAACGGATAATAATATTTCTGAAACGATGTAATCTGATTGAATAAGCAGGTAAGCAGGTATTTAATCTCTCCAAATATATCGGCATCCAGCGAATATCATTTCTAAAAATAGAATATGGAAATTCCTTTTGCACTTTTAGAATTACTCTGATCGTTACAAATATTGTAGGATTAGTGTAGATCTGTATATTCAAATATCTATATATTTATATGATAAATAACTATGGACTTTTGAGCGAGGTTAAATATGGTGCAATATTGACCAGGTAACCAATATTAAACCATATTCATCTACTACAAAATCCATATCTGTTTAATATTACTTGCGATCCTACTGTGGTACTGCTCGGTTCTGATTATCAATAAATTTACAAAGATATTACTTCAGTCAATGTCCTGTTAATTCTAAAGCAAGTGATGGAAATATTCTAATTATCAATATTAGCTTGATTAGGTAAATATTTTACAGATTAAAGGATATATGTCTCTGTTGTTTACAAACATTTCCTTGAACTATTTTTCACGTTCAAGAATTACATCTTTATACGTTCCTCTGTAATGTTTTGTTCAACATACTAAGGGTGAATATGTGTCATACTGTCGATGATAAAAAAAGTATGCAAGAAAACTCTTTTCGTATATACCAATATCATTACAAACTTCCTCATTAATTTCAAGTAATTAAAAAAGGTAATTGGTGTACATTTTCCTTGACACAAATCCTTAATCTTAACATCCATCGATTCTTAATTAAGGTACAGTGAAACCTGTATATAGTGGTTACCCAAGGGACCAGTAAATATTTACCTTTATGTGCATGTGACCCTTATACACAGGTTCAATTTAGTTGAAGTATGCAGTCAAGGGACTTTAAAAAACTGTCCTTTAAACACAGGTTATCCTTATATAGAGGTGGTCGCTATAGCAGGCGTTACTACAATTATATCTGTTTATATAATAATATATAAAAAATCTCAACGCCGAATTAAATTCGACTTGTCGAGACTCCTTGATGATGGTAATGAAACCTGGTTGAGTTTAATTCGGTTTGTGATTTTTTTATCCTTCTACGTACTTGTGTGAATCATTTTAATATATATATATATATATATATATATATATATATATATATATATATATATATATATATATATATATATATATATATATATATATATATATATATATATATATATATATACACCATGAGACAATAAAAACACGGTGATGTTTACAAAAACACAGACTTCTGGAAATAAAGAAGTGAAATAAGGCAACAATGAGGTGGTACTATCACTGTCGTAGGCCCAAAGTTTAACCGAAGTTTAATACATATGATTAATGCGATTTGGCATATATCACAGAATGTGAAAAAAAGTATATTTGTAAATCTGTCTAATACTGTAGATATATAGATTATATTTAGTATTGGCTGATGTGATATGATCTAAGATGGATATTTTAACTAAATCACTATCCAAATTGTATTACCTGCCTGGTTTGTGCTAATTCGTGTATAATTACTGTCTGTGTATAGCCTATCATTCTTATTCAATTCAATTAGTCCTGAAAGTCTATAATTATAAGTTTAATGTAAAAAAATAATATGTGATAATCGTATTATCTGGATTTATGTCCATTTAATGCAGCGAAAATACACATGTGATTATACAGATATAATGATTAATATATTCTGTTCAGTTTGTGAAATACATGAAAATGTATTGCTTGAATGCAAGGCGTGGGTGTCTAGTGTTCCAAATGAACCAGGGCTTGCGATGTTGAAATATATGTTGCTAAAATATGTATAGTTTGAGGAGCATACTTTTACACTTTCTGATGAACAATTGACCCTTTGAAATTACATGATGCTTGAAATTGGCATTGTGCCAACTGCATATACATTAAAAACATCACTGACTGACAGACAGATAAATGTTATCGATGTCTGATATAAATAAATGATCAACATTTGCTTTCATTGTTATTTTTAAAGAACGATGTTCTGAAACATAACAATAATTACAAAACTATAAAACCCCAGTGCTTTTTACAGGAAATCTTCCAAACAATGATGTTTAATGGTAATAAAAAACCACGTTCTAATCCAAGATGTTCATATTTAAATTATTTATATGTCATGAAAACTTACCAAAACATACTCTGCATAACATATACCAATATAATGTTATAGTTATCGGTAGGCCAAATGTTCCAAGGACGAAAAGGGATAAGGTCGAAAGCGTATCTCATATTATATAACATATTATATCATATCATATATTATATCATATTATACCATATATGATATGATGTCATTTCATATCACATCAACATAAATACAATTTATTCTTGATACCTTATGTCATGTATTACAACAATCCAATAAATGCACTTTATTGATACACGCAGTTATTTGATATGCCAATCTATCTTGTATCTTTCTTTATTTCTTGTATCTAACTGACCATATTGACTGTTTGTTTGTTTTCTACTTTTTGTTTATTTGTCCTTTTTATTTCAATTTCTTTGTGCCTATGAAACTAGCCTGGTGTTTAACAGTTTGTTTGCTTCTGTTTAATTCACATACAACAGTAAATAAAATCGTTCTGTTGACACTGCCGGAAATCCGGGCACCACATGCGCATGGAGTCGATTGCGCAGACGTGGACTATGACTGTAGCAGGTTCTTGCCTTTGGTAAGGTAAAATAATAGTATATTATATATATATTTCAATTAATTTTTGAAATTTCAATCAGAACATTTAATGTAATGTAATTTTTGGCACTTCTAATGTTGAACTTTTTGTTTTCAGACAACGCGATCCTTCAGTTTAAATGATTTGGCGATTTCAGAAGAACGTAGACAAGGTAAAATGTTTTCTATCGATGTATTTGTCTATATATCCAAGTATATATATATATATATATCCCTTCTATCTATCTATCTGTCTATCTATCTGTCTTTCTACTTATCTACCTACCTATCTACCTACCTCTCTATCTATCTATCTGTCTGTCTGTCTACTTGACTGTCTATCCGTCTTTCTATCTGTCTACCTACACACCTACCAATTTACCTAACTATCTACTTACCTATCTATCTATCTAAATATCTATCTATCTATCTATCTATCTATCTATAGGTCTGTCTGTTTGTCTGTCTATCTATCTGTCTGCCTACCTACTTACCTAATTATCTACTTACCTATCTGTCTATCGACCTATCTATATCTATCTATCTATCTATCTATCTATCTATCTATCTATCTATCTATCTATCTATCTATCTATAGGTCTATCTGTTTGCCCATCTATCTGTCTACCTACCTACTTACCTACCTACCTACTTACCTAAATATCTATTACCTATCTGTCTATCGACCTATCTATCGACCTATCTATCTATCTATCTATCTATCTATCTATCTATCTATCTATCTATTTATCTACCTGTCTGTCTGTTTAACTGTCTGTCTGTCTGTCTATCTATCTATCTATCTATCTATCTATCTATCTATCTATCTATCTATCTATCTATCTATCTATCTATCTATCTATCTATCTGTCTGTCTGTCTGTTTAACTGTCTGTCTATCTATCTATATATCTGTCTACTTACCTATCTATCTATTTGTCTATATGTCTTTCTGTCTGTCTGTCTGTCTGTCTCTATATTCTAACTTTTTTGTTGAACTTTTATTCTAGATGTACGAGAAGCGTTTGGAATGTTTGAATCAAGAAAAGGGAAGATGTCCGCTCGTGACCTCGGGCCGTTTTTACGATGTCTGGGTTTGAATCCTTCAGAGCGAGATCTCGAAGAAGCGAGACATGAACTCGATGTTAGCAGTATGTTGTTTTTTCTTTTGATACAAAATTATATACTCTTCCTTCACCACAATTTGACATACAGAGGGATAGTTACTTACAGAGCTGTTCAAAATTAGACCCTTTAAGAGAACAAGCTTGAAGAAGGTGGCAAATATGTGATAAAAGAGTATTCACAAGCTATTTTATGAAGGTTTCGCATATTTTCCATCCAAAACAATAAACAAAACTCATGTTACTTTTGTATCATGGTAGGCAAAACAACAATGAAGTTTTTCTAGATTCACAAACAGGAAGCAGCAAATATGTCATTTCCTTTAGTTTAAGTAATGCACCTTTTTATTACCACCTTGACGACTTCTTGTTTTCTGATACTCCTTCAATTCCTATACTGATTTAGGCCTATCACTTTATACAGGTGCACCAAGGTAAATTGTTTACAAACACAACGAGTCTAAATCAAATCATAACAGGGGTGACAAGCTACTTGTCGTCACAAAAGTATTAGAGATTCAGTAATGCATGGAGTCTGTGCAAGGCCATATGTTTTACCTGTACAACATATTTTTGGAAAGTAGACCGTATTGTTTTTGGTTTCTGACTGAGCCAGGATGTGTCACTTTACCTTTTTATACATATACCTAACATTGATCACGTGATGATGCAAGTCTGATGACAGAAAGTGATTATGATGGATACTTGAAATTAATGTATTAGAATTGGTTTCTTCATTCTCAAGTTCCTTGCTTTAATTCCAAAACTCCATTGTTCGAAACTATCTATTTCCATTTTGCAATCTTGGTTGCGACTAGGAAGCCGGATCATATAAGAAAACATTCCGCAATGAGAATATTTCCCTGTAAAAATCTCTATATACAAAACCTCCCCCTCCCGCAGATAGAAAATAGGAAAATTCCCCCTGTAAGGAATACTATATAGAAAAGTATTCCCGAATGGGTAGTGTACCCCAGAAGTGCTTCTTTATAAAAAACATTTCTCATCAAACCGGAAAATATCAGTAAACCTGTCCAATGATAATTTCAGAATAGAGTAAATTATGGAAACATATGCTGAATGTAAATCACACATGTTTACCAGTTTGAATTTATAAGACACGTTCTCACTTATTTCGAAACTAACTTATTATAAGGGACTGCTTTTATTAAAACTTAATGTTCACATGTTTTGAGTGTTAGAAAAAAAAACTAAAATATGGTAAATCATGATATGTCTTAATAGTTACCTACTTAGCAAATTAATCAATATCAAATAAATATGCATTGTCAGTACTTCTAAGATTTTGACCTCTGCTTGGCCGCATAATATTCCATAAATGTGTTTAAACTTATTAGAATAATCCGAGTTTTATATTAAATCACCAAAGGAATAATCAGCTAATAACGTATTTATGATAGGAAAAGAAAATTGACTGCAGTTACTGAAAGTTTGTTTTTGCATTACATGTATATCTGGATCATAGTCTGAAATAAAAACCGATTTATCTATAGATCAAACATATAATGGACAGGCGGGAATATTTGATATACAGAGAAGGCGGAATGAATTTTATAAAGAAAGTTTTAACCCCTAGGGGAAGATTTTCTATATTGTTGATTTTCCGGGGAAGCTTTTGGGGAAGCTTTTCTATATTGTTAATTTTCCGGGGAAGCTTTTGGGGAAGGTTATCTATATGGCATAGGTATCAGAGAGATGTTTATACAGTGTAAGTTTTACAGTATTTGTCCACAATGGAACCGCGCAATTGACTGATTCAGTGGTCCGATTAGTGCCTCTTTAAGTAAGGTTCTGTTATTATTAGATATCTTTCAAGAGACTGGAAATGTCTGGTCTGAATGTGTGGTGGTCAAATTAGCGAGGTGGTTTTTGAGCGTGGTTCCACTGTATTTCTTTTCATGTTATACAACTACTGAAATTAACCAGTATTTGCTGAGTTTACATTCATAATGTTGAGCTTGTAATTGAGGTCGAAATACGACAAAACAACATTTCTGAATAATTACTTTATAATTATCTAAAAGGCGATAAACACTATTGATATTACAGCCAGTGGAAGAATTGCGTACACAGATGTAGAGAAATATCTTATCAAAAGTGCCAACATGTTTGCCGAGGAGACAGAGGACATTTTGGAGGCGTTTAAGGTCCTGGATAAGTTAGGAACGGGTAAAATACCTGTGTCTGATTTCCGAAGATGTATGACCACGATGGGCGACAAGATGAGCCAAGAAGAAGTGGAAGAGATATTGAACTATGCAAAAACTGATGGTGTTGGATTTATCGAATACGAAGGTTAGTATAGTTTTAGTTATGTAACACTGAATATTGAAGATTTTGAATAATTACATGTAGTTATTTCTATGACATGTCAGTCATTATCGGGTATACTAGTTTACTTGCGTTCAATGGTGGTTGTTTTAGATACAGACGACGAGACAGTAAAAACCCGAGGTCACGTGTCACAGTAGGTGTTGGCACATTAAAGAACCCTCACTACTCAATGGTCTTAAGTGCCGAGCATAGGCCAAACATTTGAAGCGCTTCACCGACATTTTGTGACGTTTCAGTATGAGTGAAAGATTCTTAAGAGGAACGTTAAACAACAAAAACATCAAGAAGAAAACAACAAGTGAGCAGGATTTTATACCGGTGTTTAATTCTGTGTACAGACTAACAATGGGTCTCTGTATTTGGGTGGTCATGTTTTGTTTTGGTACCTGGTCCTACATCAAGGTCCGAAAATCATAATTGCTCATTCCAAAAAAGCCTCAGAAAATACATGTATATACAATGTAAAATGTTCGAGTATATACTCAAATCGTGTGTAGAATTCTCAAGATACATATTTAGTATGTATTCGTTTTTATGGGAAAATTATTGATTAGAGCAAACTTGATCTATGTGAATAATGAAAAAATAATACGTCAGTCACACTCAGACATTTTACCGATAACTGGATAGTCAAAATTAAATAAACCGTTAAGCTTGAGTTTTTAATTGTTAACTTCGAGCCCTTGGGTCGACATCATAAAACTGAAAAATTTACTTATGTCCGAGAAAATTCTCCATATTGCCGGCTAGCCAATTATATTTCAGAATTGGCTCCAGTCAAATATTATAATTGATTTATATGTTGTATGGTGTCGGGCTCAAGATATTTCCGCATTGTGCCTTTTCAAATCCGTTACTGTCAGCATTTTATAATTATCAATACATAATTAGATCAGTACTGGTTTTGTTTTATTACGTCATTCCTAATATTTCGTTTGTCGACACACGGGGCATCCGCTCTAGGAGAATTTTGTAATAGCATTGCCTATTTTACCTATAGTTAACGAGTATTTGTATCTCATTTGATAGTACCGCTGACTGTTTTCGGAAGTTTGTCAAGTTAAATCTGGAAAATAGGTGACATTTGGTTTGGAATTTCGCTAATTACTTTATACAGTGTATTGGATGCTTGACAAAACTTAGTATGAGATATTCATTCATATTTGCATAAAAGATAAAAACAATTTATCTCTTTATTTCAGATTTACTTCGAGAACTGAACATAAGTACTCAAAACGATAGGAAATGACGTCGTCATTTTAAAAATACAGATGGTTTTGCTAATCATTAAAAGTGTGTTTGAATTCAAACACCTGGTTGTATGTACACGGATTCCAAGTGAGAACGAAAGCCACATTCGTTAGCAATAACCATCGATAAGATAATGGCGGCTACAAAATTGATGTTTTTTATTATTTTTGCATATTTTAAACAGATGAATTAATGTACATTACTGAACTGTCGATGCAGTCAACTAATTTTGCATTTGTAAGAATAAAATTATTTTCAATGAAGACTTTTTGATCGAATGAAAAACATTCCAAGCATCACATTATGTGAAAGAATATAATGTAGGAAGTATTGATTAAATATTTGTTGTTCGTACAAATATTGACATTGCCTTGGTAACAGCCGAAGTTTACATAAAGATTTGAAGGCGTGTTCGAATGGTCTATATATCAATTTTGCGTAACTCAAGGAATATGTATTTTGCAAGAAACACTGTTTAAAAACGGTTTTCGATAAATGTGAATTGTCAGTTCAATTGAGGCTGAAATTGTTTCTTTATCTCCTATGTATAATGTTAAGTATTGATATGTTTTCCACTTTGTCGGTTTCAATCATTTTTCTTTCGATCATTATGGATTGATCACTTAGGAGTACATGTATTATGTAGAGTATCGTTGAATGTTTAAACTGTAACGTTTATCATAGAGGGTATTTTGTCACTTGTATATCATTAAGATTTCTTAAAGATGTTTGAGTAGACTTTCTATATACAGTCGAACCCCCTTATATTGAATCCTGTTATATTGAAACACAATTTTATTATGCCCTGCCCCCCCCCCCTTCGTAGAAGGAGGGGCATATTGCTTTGCCACTGTCAGTCGTTCGGTCGGCTGATGGGTCGGTCCGGACACCAACAGTTCCATTCATTATCTCTGCAACGAGTGCACATATTGAAATGAAATTTGTTATACAGTTACATCATGAGAATTTCTAGGTCAAGTTCTTATTTGGTTAACGTCAAACATTTTTGACAGAATTATACCCCTTGAATTTCCATTAGAATAGTTTCCGTTCAATATCTCTGCAACAGGTGCACTTATTTAAATGAAATTTGGCATACAAATACATCATGATAATATCTAGGTTATGTTGTTTTTTGGTTACCGACAAACAATTTTTGACAGAGTTATGCCCCTTAAACTGAGAAAATTTCCAATAATTCACAGTTTCCGTTTATGGGAAAAGAGCAGGGTGCATAACTGTTTTAAACAGCTCTTGTTTGAAATTAATTTGATTGCTTGGTCTAATTTCTTTATCATAATCATTACCTGATTATTATGAAGTTCCTGTTTATTTGAAAGAAAAATTCACTCTTCTACGATTCCAATATATCCGGGTACGACTTTATATTTGTTTCATATAATAATGATAATAAAAAATATAAATAATAATAATAATAATAATAATAATAATAATAATAATAATAATAATAATGATGATGATGATGATGATGATGATAATAATGATAATAATAATAATAATAATTATTATTGTTATTATTATTATTATTATTATTATTTGATATTATTTCATTATCTAACATACATTCCAGTTTTAAGATGCAGTGAAGCAATTATATACAAAAATACCATTTGTTGATTCATACAATAATACATTAATTGTTAGGTATCTCGAAAAAAAATTTTTGCCCAAATACTTTATAAATTATGTCTATGTATAAATAAAATTTAGAACGATTTTTCGACTATGTCAGCTTGCAAAAGATAAAACAGCTTTCTGGATCTCTGATATAAACAACAATATCAGGATATTTATTGACTAGTTTGACCTCGTTCTGAAATTTCCTCATTTCATTGGGTAAGAAGCGTCACGTGACTGTTTTCCATGATTTTATGGACGATCAGTAGCAAACAATAGACGGCAATGGCGGATGATACGATTCACAATTATGTGTATAGTGGCAAATGAAGATATTTATTAGATAAGAATGTGATCCTCCACAAAATAATACGGTTGTTAGGTTTATTACTCACCATCCATGGGAATACGAACCGACCTATTCTCGTGGACGGTCAGTAACATAACTAATATTGACTGGCTAATACGACTTAACACCGTACTTAGATGTACACTGAAAAGTTCTGACAAGGGACGATTTTAAATACTGGAAAACAGGACTTAGCAGTTCGCGTGAGTTAGATTGCAACATATAAACCAAGGGAATAAAATTTAGAACATATAAGCCATGGGAATAAAATTTGGAACATTTATTCCATGGGAATAAAAGTTAAAAAAATACCACAGTGATTGTTTAAAAAATAAAAAGAAATTTAAAAGAAATGCACAAGAATATCGCTTCTGTCAATAAGACTCCATCATTTGAGCTCTAGGGCTATCGTTATATCTGTTGACCACATTCATGTTGGTACCATGCAATATCGTTTTACGAAATATAAAAGAAAAACACTTTCCGTATTTGCTGGTATACACGGTAGATGTTTGATATATGTATCAGGTAGATCTATATATCTTAAATATCTTTGTACAGAAATGATTAATTGTAATATGTATCATGATATATGTATCAGGTAGATCTATATATCTTAAATATCTTTGTACAGAAATGATTAATTGTAATTCACAGCAATTAATGGAGGCACAATGATAAAGAATTAACCGGTACAAATGACGTTATAATGTTAAACACATCACTGTTTTGTTTGTTTTTTGAAATTGATTAAACATTGTTATACATAATGTTCATATTCAGTTTGAATACGAATTGATTGTGTGGTATATCTGTTATATAAAAACATTGGTACATTTGCTCTGTATACATATAAGAGATTTGTGATAGGAGAGTCCTTAAAATTTGATAAAATTTATTGAAATTATAAACAGAATAATAACAAAAGTATATTTGAGCAAAAGCGGCCAACAAAAAATTCTGAGGACGGTCGTTTCTGTCATTAAGACATCATCAGTTAGATGCAGAGTTCCGAAACACGAAGTGGTGTCATACATGGCCAGATGATAAGCCTAAGCCTAAATGTATCGTCAAATCCCTCTCAGAGTAACCACTGTAAAAAAGACAACTATCTTAGCTTGTTAGTTTTACGACGAACATTAAAGAGGACAACAATCATGTTAAAATATTTTCTAGATCGCAAAATCCTATTTGCACCAACATTAATGCTTTAGTGTGTCTTTGTATATTCACACAGTACGTGGATATGTTCGAATGTTAGTCACCAGACTTAGTGACGACAAAGTCAGTAATTCACTTCTGACAAATTATAGGAAACTGAGTGATTGGGCATTCGTCCTGTAATCAGAGAATCAAATTTTGAATCCAGGGTAAGATCTAAAAACGTTTTAAATCAGAATAATGATTGTTCCTCATGCGGTTTCGCCTTTACACTTGTATATTTCGTATTAGATTAAAAATATGGCATTTGCTTACGCCTATAACACAGGTCGATATTTGAGGCATTTTGTCTATTACCTGTGACATCTTCATACACTTACACTTTCTCGTAAAATGTTGTATAGTGGAACCTCGCCTAAAGACCACCTCGCTTAGGAGACAACCTCACCGGAAATTCCCAATCTCTGGATTATATTCAGTAAGTGCAGAACATCACGTTAGAGATTATCTCAGATCATTGAGTCAGTCAGTTAGGTGGTCTTAATAGCGAGCTCGAGGTACCATTGTATCTGTATATAAAAATGAAAATGTAATCATACTCTTGTCATTATTTGAAACATGGGTGACGAGAATGAACATTTTGAACCCCGATGACAACAAATGTCCTCTGCTTGAGAGTGTTCGCGTCATCTTCTTGACTGTCTGTGTCGTTTAGTCATTATTTCAAACAGACGATTTCAAAAGCATCGTTGGGGGTAAGCTTTTTCCCTTGCTAAACGCTAGGCAGGCTTACAATCGAAAACAAAATATATACAGTGCAATTTCACCACACTTTGCATTTTGGATCATAAATGTTTAGTCGTTCGATGAATGTTTTAGAAGTAAAGAACCTCGCTTAAGAGGCCATCTCACTAAACAGACCACTTCAGCCAGTTTGATGGACTAAATAGCAAAGTTCCACTGTATTTCCATTGCGATTTACAGAGGGTATACGTCAGTATTTTACACCTATATTGACTTGTGACAACAAAGCTGAATATGTAATAAAACGGGGACAGGGTGGTTAGAGCATCACGCTTTAAAACCATGAAATCTAACACCTCTTGTCGGCGCAGGTTCGAGTGCCGGGCTGATATTGTGTGAAAGTTTCCCAGTTTCCTTGCGGAATGCGAGTGGTCTCTTCCCGGGTACATTGTAATCGGGTTCTCTCCTCTACCAAAAAATGGCCGCCACCATATAAAAAAAAATGAAAAAAAATTGTTGAATGTGGCGTGAAACACAATTCGAAAAAAAAAACAAACGTAATGAAACAAATACAAAATGTATCAAACCGACTCTATCACGATGTCTCCTTTTCCTTCATTTTTGTTTTTGTTTTGGGGTTTCATAATAATTGTTGATTATGACTTGTATATATTACTTGTTGACCACTACATATATTGGGATCAATCATGGTGTATATAATTGTCAGCGAATGTGTAGATTAAAGTAATGATCTATCATTTTTATAATGATGAAATTTTTTACTTACATTAATGTATCTATTTATTCCGTAATAAAAGAATTGCAACTTATTTTCTATTTTATTTTATCAATATTTTTTTTCAAATTTATCGATTTTCACATCAGCTGATATTGTCCAATTCACATAAGATGGCGGGGCGGAGTAACCTTTTGATTATCATACGGATGATTCTACTCACTTTTCGGTTATGACAAGCTGCACGGGGAAAACGTTTTATTCCTCACTGGATACTCTCTTATGTATGGTGACAAGTAGGAACGATTACTCTTGTCAGTGTAATTTTAATGTTATACCCTCACTGCTCAATGGCCGTAAGTGCCGAGCATAGGCCAAAACTTGAAGCCCTTCACCGGCATTTGGTGACGTCTCCATATGAGTGAAAGACTCTTGGGTGGGACGTTAAACAACAATAAACAAACACACATTAACTGATCACTAAAACTTAAAGGTAACCCAAAAATATATTTCATTATTTTCTACTTTTACTACTCTTACTTGATGTACAATCAACGAGTAAGAGCTATACACAGGCATAAAAGTCTTATATTCATTCATATTGTGTCAAAAAGGTTGAGTCCAGTGTGGTATTCATTGACATATACAATTTAGTAATGTTGAATTAATCAAGTGAAAAAGTGCTAAATCTGTGTTTGTTGATAGTTTTCACAAAATATAAAGGAATTTAGCCATTTTTATGCTTGTGTATATATAAAAAGTCCCACATACCAAGGTATAAATCATTAGGATGTCCAGGATATAGGTACAAATCGGGTAAAAAATGGACAAACACGGAGCTCTGGAAATCAAGCGGTGGGATCAGGTGTCATGGAGGAATAAGCATCCCCTGTCGACCGTCACAAACGCCGTGAATCCAATCAAATTAAAATTTGATTCCCATAGGGATGCCGACAGTTTGTTGAAAGGCCACGTCTCGGAACATTATGAATATATTGTCTATTAGAAATCCCAGCATCTTTTTATATCATCTTCGATGTATTTATGTGTAGAATTAGAGTGGTGTTTGACAAAATAAGTATCATGAAAACCAATCACTGGGTATTTAAATTTCCGGTTACCACTTTTATTGAAAAAAAATAGTTGTCTATGATGCTAAAAAGTCTCTCTTTAAATTCTTTATGTGGAATATTTGTGCAAAGAGTAGACAAGTCGTATGTTTTGATACTGCGAATCTGAGAAACATTTTCTAAAAGTTGTTTAGAATTTTTAAGTATCCACATCTGATTTACACCGCTTCTGGAATAAGCAACTGTACAGTACAGTACTGCTGAAGTTTCTCCGTAACGGCTTTTAGTATCTTGGTAAGGAGTAAAGATCCTGGATCCAGCTATGTACCTCTGCTTATATGTGGTTTTGTGAAGTTTAGGTATCCAATATGATTATGGTAGCTCAAAATCAGTATCGGTTGTATTTATATCAATATAAATATGGTAGTTAAAAATCATTATCAGTTGGAGGTACATCAAAAGAACTCAACACGTGATTTTGAAGGATCTCGTCTTTTGAAAGTGATCTACGTGTGTATGTAGGATTACCAGAATTCGTATTAAACCCTAGTTCTTCTAATAAATAATTATAGTAATGTGCCTTACAAATAAAAACTGTATTATTTGAGGCTTTGTCTGCTGGGACCAATACATATTGGTTATGTAATCTATCTAGCTCGGTTACAACTTCTGAATCACTAAATACAGAGATATTACGTGTTTTCATAGTACCTTTAAGTTTTCGAATCCCAGATTTTATCAACCATTGTATAACTTTTAGTCATTCAGACACAGAGATCGGTTCCACGTCTTCATGCTTGGTCCATCGTCTGGCATAATCTTCGATTCACTACTATAATTCATAACTAAACTGAAATTCTGTCGCCAATTAAAGGAACGGGCTTCGCGGTATTTTGAACCTCTTTAATTAATGTCTCTTTTTGTTATTGTTTATCAATTTAAGTAGTAAAAAGAAAGAAATGTTTTTGAAAAAAACACAGCTAATGCCCCTTTAACGATCTATCATATAAATATTACGGACACGAAGGTATTCATCGTACGGATTTTCATGAGACAGTATACAAATCCATGGACCTCTAAAGATAGGGAGATGGGATCGGGTGTCATGGAGGAGTAAGATCCCTTGTTGACCAATCATACCCGCCGCGAGCCCATAGTCAAATTGAAGTGAAATAATTGAGGATTAAATCCTTGTCACAACCGGTACAGGCGATTCAACAACAACGCTATTTGATAAAACAATGTAATTGGAAACAAGGTCATTACACCGACCGTAAAATTTGCGAAATGTTGATATGCAACGAGATAACTGATATCCTAGTGACATGTTATTATAAATGTTCATGCGCTGAATATGCTCTGATAATCTAAATATAAACACTAATTTCAGGCGAGAACGTGATATTACTACATAAATATGGTAGGTTGACAATAGCAGAGCCGAAATCATAATAATGTTCGTATATTCCCCGTTTCTGTCTATAGACAGACAGCACACACACACACACACACACACACACACACACACACACACACACACACACACACACACACACTTATCTAAGTTTGTGGAAAAATATATTTTACTTATCTGTCAAACAATTTAAAGCAATGACAAAACAAAATAAGAAGAAAAAAAAAACTACGAAACAAATTACCACTCAATTCAAAGATACAAAACAAGGCATCTGTTCGATCTTTACAAGTTTATTATGTAATGATCTTATTTGTGCACTAATGTGTGAAGTATACGTATATCAGCTAGATGTGACGAGATATGACACCGACTATCTAGACACGGATACCAGGCTTAACCTATTTCAACAATATAGAATAAATAACATCAATATATAACGTGTACAACTCACTGGAGTGAATGATAAGATTTTGTCGCAGTAAAAACTATGATCACGGTATTAATATACAAAATGTATCTACGGCTAATTAAGTGAAAACAGTTTATTAATGCCCCCGTTACATTTAACACCTCCCTTAACGCCAGAATTTTCGAACGTCCACATCTCCATTATTTCCTATAATTTCATTTAAGATTTTCCTCAAACTGTCGCCAAACCCCTTTATAAATGCCTAAAAATTTGTATCAAAAGACTAGAACAATAACCGTGTAATTGGAGGGTGTAAAATACGTGAAATATTGCGTCAATCTACTCCAGAATTTATCAGATGTTATTGTCTGTGTATCTATGTGTGTGGTCTTCATATATCAACAATATATGAAAACTGGCATTGACCTTCAAGACACGGAGACGAAGGTTAAAACAGTTTAACAAGACAAATAAATGAATCATCAAATTCATCGAAGTGAATGATAGGATATTGTATTAAAGTATTATTATAACTGGATGAAAGTGAATACATGTATAATAAATGACATTATATGAAAAGAATAATTTGCTGCAAATTTGTCTATGAAATTCAACGGCTGTACAATTACATGTTAGTATATTATACAGAGCATTCGCGGCAACGGTATCAAAGGGAAGTACCAACGTGTGTGTTGAAGTAAATTACGAATATTATAAACATAATACCAAAGTTATAAAGTTATAAAGTTACGACTGTCTTCTCACAGTCTAGCCGTACACACGGGTAGTTATAAAGGAATTCCTTTGGAAAACCGCCATTGTCCTTTTTGCTCTGTAGATATTAAGGACGAATCCCATTATTCATTCTTGTATGTATTCATTATCGAAATTCGAGTGTAAACTTATTGAAAAAAGTGTTGAAAAGGTGTTATTATGTCCAACCATCTGTCTATAAATTTGTACAACTTTTATCAACACAAAATGTACAAGAATTATTCTATTTAGGTAAATGTATCAAAATGCTTTAGTTCTTAGGAAGTTTTATGTCTGACTACTTACATTTTATACATTTAGCTGACCTATATGTACTTATATTTATACTTATATTGTATCTAATGTTACAGAATCTCATGTTTACTGATGTATGTCTACAAGATGCACAGTTTTTGGCTAATAAACAATACAATACGATACAAGAACAAAGTGAATTTCTCCAGCGTCATCGCGTTGCAGTTGGGTAATCTATTATTAATTATAAGTAGGCGCGTATCGGTGACTGTTAAGAAGGACCTTTGGGACGAATAGGAAATGAACGCATTGTCTATTTAAAGTTCGCTAAGCGTTAATTGAACATTAATCATCACCCGACTGGAAACTGAGGAAAATTT
Source organism: Atrina japonica (assembly GCA_030159075.1). NCBI lineage: Eukaryota > Metazoa > Mollusca > Bivalvia > Pterioida > Pinnidae > Atrina > Atrina japonica. The sequence goes on along the minus strand of BROG01000497.1, from coordinate 527,837 downwards.
ATCTTCCCCAAGGCTCGTGTATTTTCGTTTAAAGTCAAGCAATTTTTGCATATTAAACAATTGAATTATTTCTCAGTGTAACATCTATCGCTTAGAATTATATAGTATTTCTGTATTCTATTATTGCGGAATTCTAAACCTCATTGTCGTCTTGACGCTAACAAATGTAATTTGCAATTCATTTCACTTTTCCGTCGGTTTTTTTTTTACATAGAAATAAGGATAACAAAGCAAAAACAGTCGAACCCTGATACACGTATAATGAAACAGAAGGGAACTGATCTTTTTCTTTCATATAAACAAGGTTTTCAAAAAAGACAGGTTATTATGGTCGGGGAATCAAAATCATTTCAAGTAAAGTGGGATTTCGATGTAACAGGGTTCAATTGCATATTACCCGACATGTCTTTCTCTTCTCCCGAAGAATAGTGTCTAAATATGCTTTCTCTCTCTCTCTCTCTCTCTCTCTCTCTCTCTCTCTCTCTCTCTCTCTCTCTCTCTCTCTCTCTCTCTCTCTCTCTCTCTCTCTCTCTCTCTCTCTCTCTCTCTCTCCACGTGTTCCTGTCATGTGCGGCTCTTGTTGTCTCAAAATAGTTACTAACCCATTGACTCCTGTACTCGCCACATTTAAAATAATGGTTAAGTCCACTGCCATTCTTCAGGAGTGAATGATATAGAAATTAAATTTTACATTAATTTCGAATACAATTTTAACTTGTTAACTCATAAATTATGATTCACCAATTTTAAATAAAAACAAATATATAATGGTGCACTATTTATTCATTTGTGCTAATGTAAATGCAGGGTTTGATGGGCTATCCGCGTTTTATTTTTAGTTTATACTTAGCCTTTGGTGTTTTACACTTGTGATTGATATTAATGATCAGTTTTAAAGCAATATAAGTTGTCACCATGGTGATTTTTGTCCCACGACACATAGGCGAGAATTTGATAAAATATGTGTACCCAAAAGAAATGAAAACATGACCGTCTGCACGTTAACTAACAAATTATAGACGCAATTAGCGTGTGTGTGTGTGTGTATGTGTGTGTGTTCCTGATGGTCTGGTCTTAAATCAGTGTTAACAACAGACGAAGGACGTCAAGGTTGCTCCAAATACTGGTATACGGAAGTCCACGACGTAGCTCTTTAAAATGGCATTTTAGTATGATAAATACACATTGAATTGACTTGATTTACATCCGAAAAGAATACTCCGTATGTTGGTTGATTTTATGCCGTTACGACGAAATTCTAAAGATTCTTAATCGTTGAACGATGATATTACAATCTATTGAGTGACGAAAGTGTTATTGAAGAAAACAAAATAAGAAAATCCCGACCTATGACTTGTATTATATTTGTTTCCAGTCTGTCATCAATCATCATGTTTCAGTTGTCAATATCAATCGTTATTTTAGACCATGGAACTAAAGGGATCATATATCACAGTTGAATCAATTCGATGTATTGACCAATTCACGTAAGATGACGGGGCAGAGTAACCTTTGGATTATCATACGGTTGATTCTACTCACTTTTCAGTTATGAAAAGCTACAGTAGAAAAAAAAACTTTTTTATTCCTCACTGGATACTCTTTTATGTATGGTGACAAGTAGGGACGGTTACTCTAGTCAGTGTAATTTTAATGTTATGCTTTATTACCCAAATTCTAAACTCGTCCAGGTCAAGATAGGGTTCACATGATTATGAGGAATGGTGTCATGAGCATTTGGCAACAATTTCCCGCACTTACACCCCCTCCCCTTTTTATACCTAATAAAGTCTGGAATGTAGTGAAAAACGTAAACAGAATCAAAGTACTGAAAGTGCTGATAAAATGTGGCGAATAAAACAGATTTGTGTAATGTCTAACTAATATGAGTGTAGCACGTTCTGGAATACACAGGGAGATATTGTCTGTCTTTTATAAGCTTTATTTTCTTATTCATAAAACTTTAAATAAACATTTTTGCTATTACTTTGGTTGACACGCAGCTGTCAGCATTTATAGACGTAAAACTGATCGCCGAGACAGTGACCTCTAAATGGCCAATGCAATGGTTGCACAATTAAAGCATGCCTATGTGGGTCCTCTTACCAAATATGAGGCTTGCGGCGCTATGTTGCAGCAGTATTGCGGTACTATTGCAGCACTATTGCGGCAACATAGTACAGCAACGTTGCGGCAATATCGTTTTTCGTATGCAAATAGGTTTTCCGTCACTATTTTGCGGCGCTATTCTGGCACTATTTATTAAGCCTGACTTTTCATTTGACACATTATACAGATTACAGTGACATGTACTAATGTGTAGAAAATATTTTAATGTTACTTTACACTTTAACAAATAGATATATAAAACATCTCAGATACCAATGTATAAATCTTTAGGATGTCCAGGATATAGATACAAATCTGGTAAAAATAGACAAACACGGACCTCTGGAAACCAAGAGGTAGGATCAGGTGTCATGTCGACCGGTCACACCCGCTGTGAGACCACAGTCAAATCCAAATGAAATACGTGAGGAACGAATCCTCGTCATAATTGGTACAGACGTCTCAACAACCGCCAACGAAAAGGCAACTCAACATTTCACTTAGTGAAACAGAGTAATCGCAAACAAGACTATTATGTCTTATATTTATGCAGTTACATGTATATATTATATTTTACCGAAATTTTAACATTAATAGTATTACATGTGTATGTACCCTTACAAACTTGAAATATCCGTTGATTTCCACCATAAGTTTATGAACCACATACAAATAGCCATTAATTCAAGCATTTCATCTTAACTGCATTATTAAAACTTTGAATTATTACTACATGTATTTGCTCACTTGTTTTCTTAGTAATCACAGACTGACAGAATAAAACTTTTACTGCATTAATGGCAAATATTACAATTCCATTTCCATCAAACAAAACTCTGATCACTTATATTCATACTTCTTCAACACTGTTACAACTTTTAAATTTAGTGGTCAGTTGAGGCATCATGTGATCAGATATGAATTCAGCAGCTTATAATTCACTGGTCAGATATAATACATAGTGCCAGAAAGGCGCCACAAATTATGCATTATGTAAGCAGTTTTAGAGCCAGAATAGTGCCGGAATGTCGCCGTTAGCGGCACTATCCTGCACTATTTTGGCATTATAATTCTGGCACACGGATTGATATGCCGCAATATTATCGCAACGTTTAGAATATTGTCGTAACATTTAGAAATACGACAATTACTACATATTCATCTTGTATGAATATTAATACTCCGCATCCTCAGGTTACTGTCACGCTCTTTTGTTGTAAATTCAAAAACAATGAACTATTTTTTTCTGGAGCAGTAATTTGCGTAATTAATCGTCTGGACAGAGACAGGTGAATTCTTCGAGGTCGACAATAACAAACTCATGCACAATATATGACATAAAAGGATAGCACAGTAACACCTTCAACGTCTATATATGTATTGCTATTGATTTCATCTTCTATACAATTATACATAAATTATTATTGATAATGTTACTGTCTATTTTATTTTGCAAAGACCTATTTTGAAACAAAACGTTACATCTACTTGGAACTCTATTTTTCAAAATGGCCTGAATAAAAATAAACAAATCACCTATTTCCAACCTGAATTTGCAGTCCAGCAGGGTATATCACGTATTATATATCAGCGGATTGACAGTTTCTTTCAGACTCCAATGAAAGAAAATTAGAAGTATTCACAAGAAAATTGATAAATCGTTATAACTGAAAACTGCAGATGCTGGAGTTCAGCCATTTTGAGTTTGATCCTTGCTAAACGAATTAACTTATGTGACCTCGTACTACAAATTATTATGAAATAAATTAATATATTATGAAAAATGTTAAATTTATATAATCTAAACATTTTGCCGTGTGTTAACGTGATTTGGATAATGCTACCATCTTGGGAATTACTTTTCCAGTAAATTAATCATATTTCATCTACATAAGTCGGATTGTCAAACTAACAGCTTTATGTTTACCAAAGTGTATAATTGAAATAAGTCTGATGTGATTTAATATGAAATTGACATTTAGCATGGTCAGTGATCAGAACCTGTTGTTGAATATTTCTGTACTCCTCTAAATCCATCCACGTGTCTAAAATAAAAAGATGACAAGCTGTCACGGCTAACGGTAGACATCGATACCGTCGGATCCTTGGATTATGCCAGGTCATGGGTAAAACATGAGGACGGGGAGCCAGACACTCTGACTGAGTGGTTGAAAACTGCGATTGTTCATAAATCTCGAATTCAAAAACTTGGAAGGAACTATGAAAACACGTTATTCTTCTGTTAAAATTTTCAGTGACCCAGAAGCAGAGATATATGTGTTATATACGCCTCTGCTGGAAGTGATAACAGAGCTAGACATAATACTTGGCCAATATGTACCGTTTTCAGCAGACAAATCCTCAAATAAAATAGTTTTTATTTGTAAGCCACATTACTATCATCGTTTATTGAAGAACTAGGATTTAATACGAATTCTGGTAATCCTACATACACACGAAGCCCACACTCAAATGACAAAATCCTTCAAAAATCATGTGTAAGTATTAAGTTCTTTTGATATACCTGCAAACAATACTCATTTTGAGCTACCATATTTATATTGGATAACTAAACTTCACAAAACCCCATTTAAGCAGAGGTGTATAGCAAATGTTCCACCAAACCTTTATCTTTACTCCTTTCCAAGATACTGACAGCCGTTAAGGAGAAACTTCAGCAATACTGTACAGTTGCTTATTCCAGAAGTGCATGATTAAAAATTCTAAACATTTAAAGACATACAATTTTTCTTGAATTCACAGTATCAAAACATACTACAGTCTCTAGACTGTATATAAAGACGCCATGTCTTATGTGGCTATATCTAGGGTGGTCCATCAGTATTTCATATGTTATATATTAACTATCATATTTCCTATATATTAACTGGCCTGTGTTATGCGACTCCCTGTCGTATGTGACCAAATCTGCAAGTTCCTTTGACAGTCACTTAAGACAGTCTCTATTGTACTTTTCTACTCTTTACACAACAATTCCGTTTGGAAAATTAAGACTTTTTGGAATCATCGACAACTGTTTTTTTTTCACTAAAAGTGGTACCCGAAAATTTAAATACCTAGTCATTGATTGTCATGATACATACCGAGTCCTTCGTCACTCTGATTCAACACATAAATACACTATATATATATATATATATATATATATATATATATATATATATATATATATATATATATATATATATATATATATATATATATATATATATATATATATATATATCGATGCTGAATTGTATATGATATATTTGTAATGTTTGGAGACCAGGTCTTTCAGCAAATTGTAGGCATTCCACTGGAAACCAATTTTGCCCCTTTACAGGCCGACCTAATCCTTTATTCAAATGAAGCAGACTTCATCCCATCATCGTTAAACCACGGTCCGGAATCGCTATGCTCTTTCCTACCCGTGGTTTCATGTGCCCAAAATCACTCGTCCATATTTTTATTATTCATTAAGCCTCAGCCAATGCGCGTATGTGGTCCTCACATTCGTCAACTAATCAGATTGAGGCTTTTCAACAATTTCAGAATTGTATTGGATCAACGGAACACGCGATAACTTCCGTTGCCAATCACAGCTACTGTGATTGGATTAACTAGACAAACCTACTCCTTATAAATATTCATTAGCTATGAATTATTTCGGGCAAATGAAACCATGAGTAGGAAAGAGAATAGGATTCTGGACTGTGGTTTTACAACAATGACTCAATTTAGAAACTTCTGAATCAAAAGAAGCTAGCGATATCCTTTGGCATTTAGACATACCAACGTTTTGTCACTTAATAATGACGATTTTCATACATATGTCAGTGCAATATATCCCAATAAAGTAGAAATTAAAGACACAACAGAAACAATAACACACGCTTCCTATTTGGACATTAACTATAGACACAGATAGGAAATTAACAACCAGGCTATCCGACAAACCTTTTTCGGCTTTCCCATCGTCAATTTTCCATATTTGATTTGTAGTACATGTATCCTGCAATATCCTGCAATCACCTTCATTATGTACCAGGCAAGAGATCGCTGGTTGTCCGCACGTAAACTTTCTCACAAAAATCAGTTTAGGTTCCAGCAAGGCTTGAAGCTGTGCTGACCATAATTAATATACTTCGTGGTTGAAAGCGCAGTGTTTTAACCACTAGGGAACAGAGGCCCCTGATGGGGAACCGGAAATAACGTCTCATAAGACAGGGATTCAGTATATATACAGGGGTCCATAAAACACTCTAAACTCTTAATACTTTTTTGTGATTCGGTGCTTAAGATTTTCGTGACTATCATGATATATCCCAAACCAAAATTATATCAAAATACTTGTGTGTCTAAACCTCAGATATTTGGAGGACAGACTATTAGAATCTACCTCTACCTTGAGGGTATGACAAAGGAATCTTAATCTGTGGGTAAGATTCTTGAATGACAAACCCGAGGCTTACCGAGGGTTTATCATTCAAGAATCTTACCCTGAGGATTGAGATTCCATTGTCATACCCTCAAGGTAGGAGTTGATTATTTTTCTCCTCTTTCTCTATGTAGATTAACAAATGACCTACATGTATATATAGAGCTATGCATATCCGAGTCATGTCTGACATAAATATGTACTGCAATCTGGAAACCACGGAAGTTCTACATCATAAATTGTATTATGACGTCATAACACGTATCTTGTCATCCACCCCTCTGTGGATGACAGGCTGATCATTTTGCACTAGTTATGAGGATAACTCTGTGAATATGAAAGAAAATCAAATCAATAAAAAGACAATGACACATTTGATTTACCATCTTTATTTTATTTCACAATATTTGAGTTCAATAGACCACAATGAGGGACACTGTTTATTTTCTTCAATATTGATGAAGCTGTCAGATAAACATTTCCTGGTCATAAACTCATTCACCCCTAAAGACACATTTGGACTGGTCAAACTCATTGATTTACAGAAGAGTCCATTGCTTTTCAGGGGTTGATGAGTTAATGCACTTTAATGACTTCCCCTGACTTGTTTGCAAAGATGTTTATGAATCAACTGAATTGTTGGCATCACAGATCAGTACCGAGTTGATTCCCAGTTGATGACTACAGTTGAAACTGTATAATGCCACTCCAGAATTTCATTTACACCTGAACAATGCAATGACAACTTAGTTTATGATTCTTCTTCATTAGATACACAATTAAAACTTTCCTATCGTATGCCATGAACATATGACTTTCCTATATGTCATTAATATATGACACTCCTATCATACACCATGAACATATGATTTTCCTATCATACACCATGAACATGACTTCCCTATATGTCATTAATATATGACTTTCCTATCATACACCATGAACATATGACTTTTCTATCATATGCCATGAACATATGACTTTCCTATGTCATTAATATATGACTTTCCTATCATACTCCATGAACATATGACTTTCCTACATGTCGTACACAATGAACATATGACTTTTCTACCAAACATCACAAACATATGACTTTCCTATCGTACGCCATGAACATATGACTTTCCTATTAAACGTTATAGAAATATATATATATAAATTTACAATTTACAGTCTAACATTTTATCTTAAAAAATACATATTTATGTGACTTTTCACTCTACAGAAATCATACTTAGATATTTCATTTCAGTATGACAAGTGGAGTCTGTATATGACATTAATACAGTGGTCAAAGATATTGAATAATAGTGTGACTATGATATGACATTTCTAACATCGTCACACTTACACATTGCCAGTATGACATAGACTGTATGGCAGGCAGCAGAGTCTATATGACATTCCTTTAATAAAGTACTGGATCATTTTTAATTCTAGTATGACTTTGACATAGACAGTTGAGCCTGTATATAAGACATTCCATTAATACAGTACTTAAAGATCTTAAATTATGTATGAAATTTCCTAATGCTTTGATTTCTGTCCATTTGAATGTTTTTCAGAACTTCATTATCGATCACATGGAGAGCTGTATCTCTCTGTAACTCGAAATAAAAATTGCACACCATTGAAGTATAAAATCTCTTCTACTCCACTTCCTTAACGACACGTTTGGCTCTCTCTGGTACATGTGGAACAGCCCCTGGCTTACTATGCGCTCTTCTGTTAGCCTCCCTGTAAGTGATGAATATTCATGTTAAGAAAGTCTCATATGAAACATGCATAATAAATCTTCCAAAAAGACACAGACTCCTTATCTAGATATTTAATTTTTTTTCTAATGTCTGACCTACCTTTCAATAAACATGTCATAAATTTACTTACAAACAACTTGAATGAACTCGAAAGTAAAGTCAAGAAGTCAAAATGTAAAATTACAGAAACCAAAAAAAATGTCAAAGTTCAAGAGTTGACTATTTGCAATTTTCAGCTTAAATCAAGTAAATCTGTACTTTATACAGTAGAACATCGATGAGTCAAACTCCAATGAGTTGAATATCTCGATGTTTCGAACCATTGACAAAGTCACGAATTATTTTGTTATTTAATGCTACTTATAAACATTTTATAATTCGAACTTCTATGAGTCAATTTTCTCAATGTTTCGAATAAATTTTTGGCCCCACTTCTATAAAAACAACGAAAATTCCTACATATAATTCAAGTCCAAATTTACATGTGTACCAAATCGCCCCATGATAATTCTTGTCCTTCTAATAAACAATCAATGTTTAAATTTAGCACTACTTATTAATTATAATGTCCGTATATATGTCTTAAATGGTTTCCGAGCAGTCACATGCACCTTATACCACCTCTAAAACTAAAAATCCCATGATTCTCGGATACCATCCATGAGTCGAAGTCCCGATGCTTCAAACTTTTCTAGGTGGTCCCTTGAACTTCGACTAATCGAAGTTTTACTGTATGTCACAACAATCAAATATGACATTATAATAAATAAAAAATGATAATAAAGATTTCTAAAAATAGAAAAACCCACGGACTTCTTGACCACTAATTTTACACGGAGTTCCATGACCATATTGCTGTAATAAAAATCAATGTCCTCCAAAGGGAAGTATCGTTATGCGTAAAAAAACAAAAAAAAACAAAAACAGTAAACACACTCTAAATTCTCAAATTTTCGGCCCCTTGGTTGATGCCCTGTAACTTTTACAAATATTGTCGTCTTTCATTTGATGAAGGTCAAGGGGCCGAAAATTTGTGAATCTAGAGTGTATTTACTGTTTATTTAGCATATTGCTTTAGAGTATATATCTTTAGTCATCATGGGTACAAGTTCCCCTGGAACCCTGTAGCCGATTTTGTGAGAAAATTGGCCAGTGTACTTATGAAAGGCCAGTGGTCTCTTTCATGGAACATTGTAACAAGGTTTTCTCAAACACTATCAAAAGCTATATAAATGAAAACTTCTGGAATGTGGCATGAAACACCAAAATAAAAAATAAAATTTAAGATTTAAAAGATAGTCATTTTCAAATTATTATATTAATTTGGGAGAAAAAAATGAAACAAAATTCTATATTTTTCAAAATAAAAAAATATAAGCCTGCAAAACTTTCACAATAGAAAAATATAAGTCTGAAAAATATATTAAATATATAGTAGGCAGGGAGGGGGTATCACATATTTTGGTTTGAGACCTAAAACATATTTTCAGTTTTTGGCAGAGAAGTTGAACTTGATGCACTTACTTTCTTTTCTGTGAATTTCGAATGACTCTGAGTTCCTTTGAGGCATTGTAGATCATTTTGGGCACATGACGATGTCTGGCAATACGTCGTATCTCTGGATGGAATGCAAACTTCTCCTTCAGTTTTTCACCGTAGTTCAATGCAGTTTTCTCTCTAGTCGTCAGCTTTAATGTAAAACAGAAAATTAATTTTGAAAACACAAGACTAAAGGAAATCTATCAGACACCACTGTCCTGAAACCACGGTACATAATCGCTATACTCTTTCCTACCCATGCGACTGAAATCACTTCTGCAAATTTTTATTATTCATGTAGCCTCAGCTAATGTGAATAAACGGTGCTCACATTCATCAACCAATCAGATAAAGGCTTTTAAACAATTTCAGAATTGTATCAGATCAACAGATTATGCGATAACTTCTGTCGCCAATCACAACCACTGTGATTGGATAAATTGGACATCTACAAGTGATTTCAGTCGCATGAAACCACAGGTAGTTAAAAACATGCCAATTTTGGACCGTGATTTTAAGACGCTAGAATGACACCTGAAACCTTTCGTGACTTTAAGGTAAAAACACACAAAATTTATTCTGTAACTTGACATTTTTGTATATTGACTGTATACAATTGTAAATAATTATAAAAAGCATTGCTCATTTGAAGAATAGTTCAAAAATTGTTTGAGTACATACTCAAATTTTGAGTACCGTTCTTAACATATTTATTTTGTACAGGAAAATCATAAGTGTGATGCAAAAATTTATATGTGAATGATGTAAAATAATAATTCATTTCCTAATCACTCAAACCAAAAAGTTTTACAAACGACTATAAAGTCAAAATGATAAAACAAAACTTCATCTTGAGTATTGAGTATATTTGGTGACTTTGGACGCTGATTACATGTCTGTTTCTAAGACTTCTGGATGTGACTGGCTTGAAGACACATTATAACTGTTTCTTTCACATCAAATGCAATGGTTTAAATTTATGATTTTTATTACAGAAAATGAAAAAAATATATATATAACTGGAATATGGTATTTAAAATTTGAGTATTTACTCAAACTAATTTTTTTATCTACATTTCTGATGTTTTCTCTGATGAGTGGGATTAATAATCATTATTTACAACTTTATGTCATAAATATAATACGCCAGTCTTTATAGGGAGGTGGTCTTTATATAGAGGTCGATTTGTGCATAAATGGTACTATTGGGGACAGCAAAAAACAGTCTTTATGACCAGGTGGTCTTTATACACAGGTGCTCGTTAAATCAAGCTTAACTGCAAAAATTCTGTGTGGCTTCATTTCAATATCATAAAAAGTTAGTTCAGCGCTAGTATTTTGCATATCTATTGACTTCAGGCCCTACCCCCACCCCCTATCATGAAAAGATTTAAGACTTTAGTCAAATTATTATAAGTCTGTATTGAAACTACATGAATTTAATTTATACCGATACCAATACTAATACATATATCCCTAACTACAAACTTTTGACGGTTAACTGGTTATATTTGCCACAATTTTCACCATTCAACTGTAACAAGAAAAATAACAACCACAAATTATGTAACACTAGTTCTGTAGCTGTTATATCCCTTTGTAATCATTCTTTAAACAGTTTTTATAACCCACAAGTTTATTTACTGAGTGTGTAGTGGTGACATCTTGTTTCGTAATATGGTCATGTGATCAATGCGTGATCAATTGTTAGACGCGTCCTGATTGATTCATTCAACGGTAGTTGCGGCCAATTGAAATATACAGGCCAAATCTGTACAAGGTGTATGGGGAAGGAAGTATATCAGAAAACGTAGACTTGGGTAGATGAGTGGCAGCCAGTTTTTAAAGATGGTGGAATGTACCCAGTAACAATACACGTTGGAAAGGTCCATCGGCCTTCCGCAAGTAAACTGGCAAACTTTCTCACATAATCAGCTTAGGTTCCAGTGGTACTCGAACCTGTGCTGACCAGAAGTGAGAAACTTCATGGTTTAAAGTCTGGGCCCGAAGTCACCAAATTTACTCAGTACTCAAGCTCAACAAACTTTTCATGATTTTAAGGTAAAAACAAGCAAAATTTATTCTGTAACTGGACATGTTTGTATATTGATGGCATACGATTGTAAATAATGATCAAAGTCATTGCTCATTTGAAGAAAGATTCAGAAATATTAAAATAATGTTTGAGTACGTACTTACTCAACGTATTTATTCATTTTTACAGGAAAATCGTATGCATGACGCAAAAATTTATATGAGAATGACGAAAAAATAAAAATATGCTTCCTAATCACTCAGACCCAAAAGGTTTACAAACGATTATATAATCAAAATAATGAAATAAAAGTTGAACTTGAGTATTGAGTAAATTTGGTGTTTTCAGGCCCTGAAGCTTTCACCACTCGGACACAACCACCTGAATTAAGATTTTGTACAAGTGTTTTCGTAGTTCATGTGATAAAATAAAACTTAAAAACTCAAAACACACTTTTATCCTATTTTTTTCTAACTTCCCCCCACTTCCTCCATTCACAACAAAATGACAGTCTGTCATCTTTATGGGGAAAAAACCATGTTGAGTGTCACATGAAAAATATGCCACGCAATTATAGAAGATTAAAATTTAGAACCGATTCCAAGAATATTTTGAGAATGATATTAGTCGATCAGTTTTTAGGAATGAAAATAGAAAAGCAATTTCAGTTCTTGTTTACCATTCCTAGCTTTTCTGAGGCCCGGGCTTTCCAGACTCGTATATTCATTTCGTCGGACCCGGAGAGTATGTACTTATTGTCCAGCGACCATTTCACCACCCGGACTCTCTGCATTCTCTTGGTGTGATAAACTTCTCTGAAACAATAATAATAAATCACTGGACTTTCAACTAAACTGAGGTATGCACTAGCAATAGGACTAATGAATTAGTCCCAAACATGTATGATGAAATAGGAAAACTATGGAATTTAAACACACCAGCTATGACCATGGTGACCTTTCTGCACTAAGAATACTCTCATACGATGAAATATATAAACATACCAGCTATGACCTTTATGCACCAAGAATATTCTCATACGATGAGATAGATAAACATTCCAGCTGTGACTTAATGTATTAAGAATACTTTCATATGATGAGATAAATAACATACTAGATATGACCTTTATGCACTAAGAATACTCTCATACATGAGATAGATAAACAGTGTTCCAGCTTTAACATTTCTCGGGGCGCAGCGCCCACCCTTTTTGTTGTGATGCCCCATGCCCTTTTTCGTAGTGACACTGATGCCCAATGCTCTTTTTATTAATTTTTATCAAGATGATTTTTTCACTTAAAGTCCGTTTTAATGCTATCTTGTCATTCATCATTTAAAAAGATTTGAGTTATTTTCTTCTATATCTAGCTCTAAAAACATTTCTATAAACTTTAATAATAATTTTATTGACAATTCAATGCCAAAGTCTTTACCTCATGGCCGAAATTGTCACAGAATACATCGTGTATTGATGGTTGCAAGTTATGGAAGAGGAAATCATGTGTGTAGTAAAAAGAACCAATGCCGGACTTTTCAGGATGTGTTAAAGTGTTGATACATGTAGAAATGTTAAGTTATTGATTTTAAATTAAATGTAGGTAAATAATAAAAGAATAACTAGTAAAAGTGAGCTGGCCTGGCTCAGTCGGTAGCGCGCTCGACTCTGGATCGTGAGGTCGTGAGTTCGAGTCCCGCTGCCGACAGGTTGGTTTCCTGTCTTTCGGATGAGACAGTAAAAACTGGAGGTCCCGTGTCACAGTAAGTGTCGGCACGTTAAAGAACCCTCACTGCTCAATGGCCGTAAGTGCCGAGCATAGGCCAAAATTTGAAGCCCTTCACCGGCATTTGGTGACGTCTCCATATAAGTGAAATATTCTTGAGCGGGACGTTAAACAACAACAAACAAACAACTAGTAAAAGTAAATAACAAGTTTAATTGAAATGGTTAAGATGGAAAGCTAATTTTAAATAACAAAACTGAAAATTGACTTTTGTAATTTGCACTGATTTAAACACATATTGAAATAATACATTGTAATTTTAAAACACATTTCAAAATAGTAATAATAATGCAGTTCCAACAGAATTTGGACTTACAACAAATAATGCTTAGATCTAGTGATTTTTGTTATTTCGTCAAATATTTTTGTAAAATGATTAAAAGTTTAAAACAAATTCAGAAAGTTTAACTTAATTTTAAAAGTCACATTATGGATTTTTTTCTTTGCGGGTAACCAAATTCCAAGAGTTGGCTGGAGCTAGTCATAGTGTTAAAAAATTAAGGTCAAGGCCTGTTTGTGTCAGTGATTACTTATTTTTTTCTGAATCAGTTTTTCAGAATATTATCTATACCAGTATTCTATACTTGTATTATTACCATACAATACACACAGTAAATGATCCATGTTCACATACATACTAGTGTCGTTTTTATAACACAATAACACGCAAATGCCCGTTTTAAAGTTGATTTACGTGCAAAAAGTGCCCTTTTTAAAGTTGATATACGCGCAAAAAGTGCCTTTTTTAAAATTAGCACCCTGCCCTCTTCAAATCCTGGCTGGAACACTGATAAACATACCAGCTGTGACCTTTATGCACTAAGAATACTATCATATGATGAGATAGATAACATACTAGATATGACCTTTATGCACCAAGAATACTCTCATATGATGAGATACATGTAGATAAACATACATGTATGTGCTATGACCTTTATATACTAATAATACTCCTACATGATGAAATAGATATGTATGAAAGTTACACATACCTACTGTGACCTTTTCACACTTAGAGTACCCTCATGTGATGAAATAGATAGCTATGGAAGTTATATACACCTACTCCTGTGACCTTTACACACTTAGAGTACTCTCATATGATGAAATAGATAACTATGAAAGTTACACATACCTACTGTGACCTTTACACACTTAGAGTACTAACATGTGATGAGATAGATAGCTATAAAGTTACACATTCCTACTGCCACCTTTACACACTTTGAGTACTCTCATATGATGAAATACATAACTATGGAAGTTACACATACCTACTGTGACCTTTATCCACCGGGAATATTCTCAAACATTTGTCATAACCTGCTGACACAAACTCCCGACCGGTGGGCGAGTAGTCTACATCCATCACTGAAATATAGAGGTACAGAAAATTTATTTATATTATCAAAGGTATACACATCCAAGAGTGTTCGGCTGGTATGTCTTGTTAAATATGATATAAAGTCGGGTAAAACCAGGGGCCCATTTTACGAAAGGTCGTAAGTCCTAAATCCAAAGTCTTAGTCCTAATTGTCATGAGAATGACCAATCAGTGATGCATTGCCATGGTAGTGAGGACTAAAAGTTAGGTTTTAGGACTTACAACCTTTCGTAAAACGGGCCCCAGGTGAGCTATGATTTCTATGGGTCGAGAGAACCAGTGCTCAAGAAATGATTGTGTATCTCGTGTGTTGATACCTAGAAATATTGTCAGAAATATTATTCAAGTCTTTGTCACAAAAGCGTTTGGCAGGAAATTAATGTTTTTAGATTGGTCTGTTTGTTAATTATTGTTTTGTGTCGTTTCCGATCCCGTAGAATTCCACACATTTACCATGTTTTTATTCTTTGTAATTTATGCTAATAAACACTTCAAGACAAGTGGTACTTCTCAGATGAGAGTTGTGTTTTATTTGATAAATCATTTATCTTCGTTTGAGGAAGCAAATTAAAACATAACAACCATTGATTAGAGATACATGTATGAGGTCAAAAGAACTTTTAATCAATACAGTGGAACTCTTTTGAGTCGATCGAACTTCAGTGAGTCAAATTTCTCAATGTTTTGAATTATTGACAAAGTCCTGAATAATTTTGTTATTTAATGCTACTAATAAACATTTTATAATTCCAACTTTTATGAGTAATATTTCTCAATGCTTTGAATACATTTTTAGGCCGATTTCTATAAAAACAACAAGAATTAATACAAATGATTTAAGTCAAAATTTGCATGTGTACGGAATCCCTTAATGGAAATTTTTCTCCTTCTCATAAATACTCACTGCTTTATTTTCATGAAAATTAAGTTAATTCTAATGCTAATTATTAATTATAACGAACTTATATGTCTTGATTGCTTTAGAAGCTGTCATATAAACCTTATAAATCCTCTGAAACTAAAAAATCAATGATTCTCAGTTACCATCTATGAGTCAAAGTCCTGATGTTTCAAACTTTTCTTGGTGGTCCCTTGAATCTCGACTCATGGTTGTAACCAATGAAACCCCTGATCTTTACATGCTATAGGTCATAACTTTCTCTTATTTTTAATGTTGTTTCACACCAAACTCAGCAATTTTTCAGTCAAATGGTTGCAGTCAATTTTTACAGGTGAAATTGAGAACTGGGATACAATGTAACCAGGAAGTAACCAATGATCTTCCGCAGGTATTTTTACCTTTATATTTATAGGCTTAGATGCTTATCTAAATGCATTTTAAATTGGTACTAAATATCAGAGAATTAAGAATTAAGAATAAATTTTTGAGAGACTGTAATTATTTTTTAGTTTTGTCTCTGTCCTGTGGATTCTGGGAAACAAGAAATAGTAAGAATGAAATTCACAAATCCCCTAGATATGCCATCCACCACATTTGTAAACAAAATGTAAGAAAATCTGCATTTTACATGTTTAAATGATTTTTCAGCATTTTGGTCTGACAAAAATTGTCCCACCCCTGATGTAGAGGCTAAAAATATAGATATATATTCCAGTTTCCATGACAATATACTGACCTGCCGACACATGATCCATGTGGATATTCCTTGGCATAGACAACTTCCTGGTATCAAAAGTGTACAAACTAAAAATAGACAAAACAGGAAGTGATGTCAGTGAACTACATGAAAGTGATTTGTAATTATTTTTGTGGAATCTTACATTTTAAAAGTTTGATTGACAGGACAATCATATCCCATATTATCTTTAGATTTTATTGAAAGTATGCGTTTTCAGTGGAATTCAGTCAATTAAAAACCAATCTCTAAGCACTCCTGCTTTTTGATATCTTTTTGGATCTAACGCAATCCGACATGAGGTCACATGCTGATGACCTCTCGCAGACATGTAATGTTCGACCAATGAAAATCCGACTTACAAAACGAATGGCAAATTGGTGTTTATTTATTTTATAAAAAGGAAACTGTAAGTCCGCAAAATTCCATTGGAATATCGTTGTTGATTCAAACCTATCCAAAGTTATGAAAATACTTCTCTGCTACTTCCAGATTTTGTGTTCAGTGCTGTTTATAATGTTAAAAATGTTTACATCTCCTTGCCATTGGATCGCTTACAAGATTCTGTAAGTCACATTTCATTGGTAAAAAAGTAACACACCTACGAGGTCATTGGCACCTGACCCAAAAGTAAATTGTGTTATATCCTATACACGACTAAACAAGAGTGATTAGGGATCAGTTTTTAATTAGATTGAATGGAATTGATAAAGGTACCATATCTATAAAATTATGCAGAATCCAAATTTCTTTCAATCTATTGGCTGCCTATCACAACATTGATCTCTATGTCTAGCCACAGTCAGTAAAGATGTCATTTGCAATGATTTTCTTTAGAAGAAGCGAGGATTCAATTTTGTCATTATTAGCAAGTTTGTTGAGACCACTAAAATTAAATATCGCTACAATTCATTCCTTGTCATAGGTCAGAGTTATCTTTTTTAATCATAAAATCACTAAAATTACTTCTCGCTAAAATTATACACCATATTTTTAGGACAAAACGCTAAATTTGTGTCTCGTTAAAATTTCCACTTTTACGGTATATAGTAAAAACCAAGGTCCTGAGTCAATATAGGTGTCAGCATGTTAATGAACCCTCACTGCTCAATGGCCGTAAGTACTGAGCATAGGCCAAAATATGAAGCCCTTCACTGGCATTTGGTGACGTCTCCATATGAGATTCTTGAGTGGGACGTTAAAAAAAAACAATATAATACAACACAGGAATTCATACTAATATCTGGAATTTGAGATAACCAAAATTTTAATTAACACATTTTTCCTATCCATAAAAAATCAGAATCAGCTGTTCAACTTTGACATGACTGAAATTTCGACTGATCCGATTTTGAAGTAACAAGATTTCACCGTGTGTCTCTCATTACTCTTACTTATAGTCATCATTAGCCACGGTAAATGTGTAAGCTTCCATCGGATTCCAGGCAATGGCGTTTGATTTTAACTTCAGAATAACCTGTAACACAACAATACATAAAATCACTGACTGTGTGTTCAAATTTAAATTGTGCTAGCTTCTTACTGTTTTAAGAAATACAGTGCAACATGTCTTGAAAGACCACTCTCATAAAAGACCACCTGTCTTCTGAGACCACATTCTGTAATCTGCTTGGTTACATAATTTTTTAAATAAAACCTCTTTTGAGACCACATTTCAGTGGTAGACTGTTTAACAGAATCTTACAAGGGTGTGTGGAGTGGCTAAGGAAATCTCCACCCAAGTGGTTAGAATCTGGTTGTCCAGTCCGAGGATTTCTGGAAGACTGGACTTTCAGACTCTTACCACGAGGGATGAGATTTTCCTTTCCACTCCACAAACCCATCTTTCTCCCAAGATTCAAACACATGTTTATGCACGTATATAAAATCTTATGGGTCTTTTAATGAACTGTAATCTCATCACATGGAAATCCCATGTTGAAAAGTTATATTGTGATGTCATTATGGTCATAGCATGTGTCACTTGTCTTCACCCTAGGGTGGGGGCAGAGAAACTCTGGCTTGACAAAACCGAAGAAATGCTGTCTGAGGTAGGAGAAAAAGGTAATTTTTCAAGACTGGTTCCACAAACACAAGATATTTTTGAAAGATGAAAGGTTCAGTGTCTATTATAACAGACCACGACTAGGTGATATATCTGTCAGTGACTGACCAATGGGGTGATATATATATATATATATATTAATCAATTCATTGAGCCAAACAAACCTCATTATTTTGTCACATTAAATTCTGGGCCCGAAGTCACCAAATTTACTCAGTACTAAAGCTCAACTAACTTTTCATGATTTTAAGGTCAAAACATGCAAAATTGATTCTGTATCTTGATATGTTTGTATATTGACAGTATACAGTTGTAAATAATGATAAAAATTATTGCTAATTTGAAGAAAACTTCAGAAATATTAAAAAATAATTTGAATAAGTTCTCAAATTTTGAGTACCGTACTCCACGTATTTATTCATTTTTTACTGGAAAATCATAAGTGTGATGCAAAAATTGATATGTGAATGATGAAAAATAAGAATATGTTTCCTAATTACTCAAACCCAAAAATTTACAAGCGATTATACACTCAAAATGACGAAATAAAAGTTGAGCTTGAGTATTGAATAAATTTGGTGACTTTGGGCCCTGGAAAATGTTTATGAAAAAAAAAGTTTTTAAAAACTTTAAATCTGTAGAATCATAATCCCAAGAATGAAAGTACTTCAACAGTTTTAATCCAGCAAAAAGAATAATATCGTAATCTTTGATTTTTAATGTCCATACCTTGCGCAAAGGGGCTGAGCCTCTCATGTCATAAAGAAGTACACTTCTGTCTGAAGCACATCCAGCTAAAATGTGTGTCTGAAATATCAGAAAAAAAATCGGAGAAATTTACAACAAATAAGCACTTTTCTGGGTATAGAAGACATTATTCTTAAAGGATGGCTGAAAAAGTTTGTACATAAATGAACAAGATGAATCAATATATTCTATTACAGCCTTTATGATTAGCATCTATTTACAACTTAAAGTCACTGTCACACAAAACCATATAGCTCTACCGGACGTCAAACGTATAGAAAAATACCGTAGAAAGTTATATGGTGCCGAAAGGTGCTCTCACGAAAACTTACTTTCTTCAATCAGCTGTTTAAGAGGGAGTTTAAGATATGTATTGATACACATATCACACCTTTATACATACATCTTTGGATTTAAACATGATTATTTACTTAAGTGGATCCACATTTCAAAGTTTTGGAAGTAAAAATTATGGTTGTTAGTTGCGTAAGGCCGGTTGTGGCTCAAACACCCAAAGTTACTCAATTTACTACGTTCTCATGCTCAATTTTTATCTCATTATTTTTACTATTAAGTCATTAGTAAAACTGACTAAATAGGAAATACATTATCATTTTTCATCCTTTACATAACATATTTTGGGTTACACAAACGGTTTTCCCGTAAAAATCAAATAAATGAGTAATTTAAGGTACTCAAAGTATGAATGTGTACTCAAACAATTTTTTTAATATTTCTGAAGTTTTCTTAAAATAAGTGTTAATTTTCATCCTTATTCACAATTGCAGGCCATCAACATGATTGAATTAAGGATTGTTTTTCATCTTTTGAAAAACATGGAATATACATGCATTGGCTCATGGAAAAAAAATGTGTGCAGCCCAAGATTCATTGCATGTATATTCCATGTCTTTCAAAAAATGAAAAACAATCCTTATATTTATATATATTATCATTTTGTGAATCTGTAGTCAGCTGGATACAAAATTCATTCTATATAATTGACTTTTCGGGGGGAGGTTTTCATATGACCTAACAGCTGAACTGCTGTGTGTCAAGCATTGAATATAAATGCAACCGGTCTGTATACTTGCAATGAAAAAAAAACAACAGTCGGTATGTAAATATATACAGTTGTAGTGTAAATATTGTGTGTTTTAACTCATATTCTTAAACAAATTAGTTTAACTTGTGTACTGAGTAAACCTGGAGACTTTGGGACCTGGTAAATTATTTTAGGGAAATAGACTTAGGAGTACAGGCCACAAAAATTCTGCATTTGTGGCACTTAGCGGCTATCATGGTGGGGTATTTTTAAGCGAACAGCTGAGTTGAATGGCTGCTGGTCATCACTGTATTAATGGAATGTCACATCGGACAGGTCGACAGTAAATACAGGCAAAGCTGGTTTTTAGAGTGGAATCCTGTTATGCATGCTATGTCAACATTAGACGATCCAAAATTTCAGTTATGTCAAAGATGAACTGCTGGTCCCGATTTTTATGGATAAATACATATCAATATTTCCATTATCGTGAATTCTGGATATCTCAAAGTAATAAGGGTGGTCCCTTGAATTTCGAGATAACAAGATTCCTCTGTATTTACCTTTTTTGGATTTAAACCAGATAAATTTTCCATTGGAAACATACATCTGTCTATACAGTAAAACCTGCTTATCACCACCTGTGTATAAAGACCACCTGTTTTTTTGCTGTCCCCGATAGTACCATTTATGTACAAATCAACCTCTATATAAAAACCAACTCCATATAAAGACTGGTTTTGTTTTGTCTTTATATACAAGTTTCACCGATGTAGTTACCTCTATTGGATTAAATTTCACATGATGTATACTGTCTATACCCCACGTAAAACTACGGACTGGTTCTGTTCTGTCCTCATCCCAAATGTCCACTTGCTGTCCACAGGTGGCGAAAACATCCTCTGACCAGTGGTGGTCTATACTTTGGAACACAGCCTGTAAAATAATCTTGTTTCTATAATGAATGAGGTAAAAAATTTAAAAGTTTTGTCCATTTCACACATCAAAATTTCAAAGAAAATTTGGAATAAAATACAATTCAGCCCACCAACATACCAACCCACTGACTTATCAACCCACTGACTTACCAACCCACTGACTTATAAACCCACCAACATACCAACCCACTGACTTATTAACCCACTGACTTATCAACCCACTGACTTATCAGCCCACTGACTTACCAACCCACTGACTTATCAACCCACTGACTTATAAAGACCACATCCAAACAGATTTTTTTTATAATAGGTATACCAACACTTTCAAAAGTATCAACCCACTAGGAGATTAAAAACAGGTATGCTGAACTTTGCGTCTCCCAGAAAAATGGAACCCACTGACTAGTGTATCAACCCACTGACTTTTTTCCCACTGACCAGTCAGCCCACAAGACTTACCAAATTCAAAATGGTATCAACCCACTTTTTTAATAAATGCAGCACTGATCTACCAATACTTCTAAATCATTTTGGTCAGACACACATCAAACAGATTTTTTTCTAAAAAGGTAAATGTTATGCAATGTTCAAAAGTAATGTAAACAATGGAGATAAAAACGTAATGCCGTAACTCTAATGTCTCCCAGTAAAAATGGAATAATGTAATAATGTATACAAGAGATAATTCGCCCCTAACGTTAATAGTGGGCGATTAATAACGGAATAATGTCATAATGTACATTCATAACGTAATAAATGTAAGTATCGTAATAATGTATTAATTTTAATAACGTAATAATGTAATACATGTATAACTAAAAAAGCAGGAATGTTATAATGTTATAGGTATGTAATAATGTAATAACGTAATAATGTAATAACGTAATAATGTAATAAATTGGAATTGAAAATAGTCTGGGTGAATGTAAAAGGGGCGAAACCATTTGCATGTGTAATAGGACCAAAATAACACGAGGGCAAAATATTTTTATATATATATATATATACAGTATTCATGATTATCAGTGATATTTTAAAGTAGGTTTAATCTATGGGAATTAGAGTGTCTTGTTATGATTATGGTTATATTTCTGTATTATCATTTCAACCTGATCAAACAAAAATATTTATGAGAGGTGTTGATAATTGAGCATTTTTAAAATTCAAATGCCTAGAGACAACCATGATAACTTATCATTATCGCAGCAAAATCAAATATAGTCATTTGTTTGTTTGTTTATTTATTGTTGTTTATTGTCCCACTCAAGAATATTTCACTCATATGGAGACGTCACCAAATGTCGGTGAAGGGCTTCAAATTTTGGCCTATGCTAGGCACTTATGGCCACTAAGCAGTGAGGGTTCTTTAGCATGCGGACATCTACTGTGACATTGGACCTCGGTTTTTACTCTAGTGATTTGTGATCATCTGTGAGATTAAATAGAGATTTTTGTTACAACTAAGCATATATCTTTTTCATTTCTGTTTCTACCCCAAAATCATTTTACAAAATATTTACGAAAAACATAAACCATTATCCGTAAAAGGTTTCCACGTAAAGTTGATAGAAAACTTAAATATGAGAGAGAGAGACAGAGAGATATCGACAGACAGAGAGAGAAGGGTTTAAAACATTCTATACTATCAAAACATTGTGAAGCTTTCCTATTTGAATGATACACGACAGCAACAGTACATTCTTGCTGTATATCTGTACCTACATGTTAAAAAAAAATAAATAGAATAACTTACTTTTCCGAGAATGGTGCTTGCTGGATCGTCTTCAATGTCACCATCAGGTGAAAAATTCCACTGCTTAATGACCTTGTCATTTCCACACTAACAATAAAACAATTTTTCAAAATAAATCTATCGCTTTATTGTTCATGCTGAATATAAAAACTAGATGTAAAAGAAACTATATTTCCCAGAGAAAAAAATGCCATTCATGAATACTTTGAAGTTACATAACTTTAATACGCATATATGGTTGATTGCTGTTAATAATCAAATTTATCTTATTAATACAGTAAAACTGATCTATAACAAATTTCAAATTATCTTCTTTTTCAATTTGTTATAAGGACAGTTTGTTATAAGGACAGTTTGTTATAAGGACAGTTTGTGTTATAAGGATAGTTTGTTATAAGGACAGTTTGTTATAAGGACATTTTGTTATATAGTTATATTGCAGTGGGCTGAAGGGTTACAATGCAATTTGTTAAGAACAAAATCACTCTAAATTCATGATACATGTAATTAGGAACTTTCCAGGGAAGTAAAAAGAAAACAGAAACTTTTTGTTTCTTTTTATTTACACAATTAAGTTAATCAGAGAGTATTCTGTCTGAAAAAGTCAAGAATTTACTTTTATATAATGATACTGATCACTTCGTTATAACACTACAAAATACGCTGGTTGGGGACATAGAAATTTGTTTGTTGTAGGCAAAAATTTGTTATATAAAATTCATTATAAAATAGTTTTTCAACTAAGAATATACAGAGGTGCAGTCGGGCATTATCTATTGATTCGTTATGTGCATAAATTCGTACAAACCGAGTTGGTTGTATTCATGTTTTACAGTCTAAAACAACAAACCAAATTTGGTTAAAATTCGAGAAAGAAACTAAAGTTCTTTGATGGTAATGCACATACAGCAAATAAAGGAAAGTATGAAGACCCCGCAATCTTAGATCTTAGATGTTTGCTGCAAACACCAACATCCCCAATATTTGACCCTGGGGTCCTCAAACTCATCTGTTAGCTAGTCATTCTTATCAATACTTACTGTGTAGAATCGTTCCCCTGACTGATGGAAACAGAGCCCTTGAACAAATCCTTCATGAACTTGAACTGTCTTAACACAAGTCC
This sequence comes from Atrina japonica, assembly GCA_030159075.1. Taxonomy (NCBI): domain Eukaryota; kingdom Metazoa; phylum Mollusca; class Bivalvia; order Pterioida; family Pinnidae; genus Atrina; species Atrina japonica. The sequence goes on along the minus strand of BROG01000497.1, from coordinate 503,471 downwards.
TCTTGGCCAGATTCCATACCTTCAACTAGAAAATCATTCGACACATTGACAATACTACTCTTAGAATCTTAGTACAGTGCTGCAGATAACTCTCTGATCATTTCCAAATACCCACTAAAATTTCTGTCAAGTGGATATTTTCCAATTCTGTTGCCAAATCATGATTGCCATTGATTTTACTAGAAAGGCTTTAATATGACCAAGATCCATTCAGAACAAGTGAACTCATGTCAATATTTTTACCTCTCACCAGCTTTCAGATCCATTGTGTTAAAATAATTTTACGCTTCAGTTTTGATTTTCATTGGGTATTGTACACCTGAATTTTTGTTTGCTTCAGTATCCATAGAAAAACTTGCCATAGCGACCACCTGTGTATAAAGACCACCTGGTCATATAAGGACTGATTTTTGCTGTCCCCAATAGTACTATTTGTGTACAAATCAACCTCTATATAAAGACCAGCTCGCTATAAAGACTGGTTTTGTTGTGTCCGAAAGAGGGTCTGTATATACAAGTTTCACTGTACACAGCTTATCTGGAGTAAGTAGTACAAAATGTATATGTACAGTGACCCCTCCTCTTTATAAAGACCATGTTTGTTCCTTGGAGACTTTGTCAGTGTATTTGCTCTTATAGAGAAACATGTTGCGAATGGCACATCAATCAACTTTGGCTTAAAATAGAGACTGATGTTGTTATAGGCTGTGAATAGATCGAATAAAGTTCATAATCTCATAAATACAATACAATGCATCAATTCCATTGAATTAGAAAACACAGTCTTTGAATACAAACTACCGATAATATTTTTGGTGCGATGTGTTGACGCTGTATTAATACAGGATTTTGCTGCTAAAATGCATGTTGGTTTTTACTGACGATGTTGCAAGCTGTACATTCTGTTATATCGAAGGTTAATAATATTATACTTTTGTTCTTGGCAAAATCATGTCAGTAGGTGAAATTGACAGAATAATGATGTTTGTTAATTATAAAGCTGCTTTTAGCAGTCTGTATATAAAAACATTTATCTTGCAAAATAATTGTATGTGGCAATTACAAAGTTCATCTCATGCTGATTTACTTATAAAGCCACATTCCAGGGAGTAATGTTCATAAATAAACTTTTCTTTACTCACTTAATGTGTATTCGCATTTAGTTTACTTTGGTTGTATTTTTAAAGTTCTAATCGGACTAATTAGTTAATTAATCACGGAAAACACCTAACACATTGATCTATTTATTAACTCTTCAACCAATATGATAGTGACGAGTAATTGGAAATGAGGCTGCTAGAAAATAAAAACAAATTCTTCACGATACAGTAGCGAGTTCTGACAGCAACCTCTTTATAGAGTGTGATGATTGCTAATTTCTCGCCTGATTTCAAATTCAGCTTAGTTTTTAAAAGTTATTCGTCTGCTGTGTTTTTTCCCAAGCGTAATCATCTTATGCTACTTCACATACTGCTGTTTCCTGCTCTTTATTCCCCATGTCACTTCAGGTTTTCTCAGGTGTTTCTGTTTCGGTCGCCATATTCGCTGTATGGTAACCGGGTCGGACGTGAAATATTTATTTTTTAATGTAATTTACTGTGAAAACTGTCCCCGAGAAAGACAAGTGTAATTTTATTTAGGAGGACTGATAATATCTAGTGGGTAAATCAGGCTCGTATCAATGAAGTCTATCTAAACAAAAAGACAAATCGCAGATTGATGAACCATTTCTTTTATTTCTATGTTTGTCTAACGGCAAGATAATAATTTGTGGGAATTATTTGAAGAATAAATAAAAATACCTCATATAAAATTTAAGAGAAACATCTTTGAAATAATTAAAGTACATACATGTACGCCTTCACATCCGTTGCGGTTACCATACAGTGATACTGCTTATCGATCCCTGGTAAGGTGTCGGCAATCACATGGTGACGCTCTATAATAACTTGGGCGAAATTTGTATTACTCATACACCTGGGTAAATTTAAGAACTCCTACAGAATCCATTCTTGATAACTTCATTCATACATCAAATTTTTTGAATTTTTTTTTTCATTTTCATGGGTTAGGAGTGCTTTTCTACAGAAATTGTCAAATATTACAATAACGTCCTGATCACTACAATAACGTCCCCGGAATGTGATTTTAACTGGACCTATAAACCATTCATCTTTACAACATATTAAATATATAACTTTCCAGCATCTGAACCATTGGACCAGAGATTTTCCAAACTCATTTGGGAATGGGACCACTGCCTTTTGAATTGGGAGTTTTAGCAACATTTTATTGAAATTGGGAAATCTAGAAATATGTAAAACTGTGGGAAATGTCCACAGCAAATAGGGTGGAAAAATGCAATGTTTTTGTATTGGGAATGGGATCTTATTTCAGCCCTGTATGATATGGCTACCTCTGGGGTAAAAGCATACCCCCAATTTCATTGAGGTGAGCTAATGAGATATAACTAAAGTTTGATTTAAATTGAATGATCACAGATGGAACATAAAATTCTACCTCTCCATCACATGATCCAGACAAAAGTGTACTCAGACTCGTCGGATGTTTACACAAACAATTTACACCATCTTTATGACCATCCAGGGCGCCAATAAATGGTTTAGCGAACACTCTTTCTAACTTGGTGGCATTCAGAGCTCGCACATATTCTCTGGGAGCTTCAAATGGATGTAGACTTGGATCGTAGTTTCGTGGCACTGAAATAGACATAACACAAAAAAAGAAACATATAATAATTTATCATTCATTTTTTCTTTGGCCAACAATTCATAAGATGTGGGGAGCAAAAATTTCCAAGACGTTAACTCAATCACCCATGAAGACACATTTGGACTAGTCTAAGTCACTAATTCACAGAAGAGTCCATTGTTTTTCAGGGGTTAATGAATTAACACTCAATGGATACATGCATGTTGACTCCACCTCAGACCCCGAACTCCTGGGTAATAAATTTCATAAATTCAGAAGAAGATTTTATTCTATTTCTGAAAATGTATTCAGTTTTCCTTAACCCTTTCAACCCTACAGGCCGTAATAGACTCATTTAAAACAATAGAAAAGAGCATATCATCGAGATTTTCAGGGATGAAAGGGTTAAACATGGCCAATGCATAGATGTGCACACATATAAAGAACAGATGATTTTCTAAAACTTAGTATAAAATCACTGCACATGTACAATGTATATCACTAAATAGCAGGTACATGTACAATGTATATAGGCCTCATGCAGACTACATGTACCATATTACTCTCAACTCATGCTCACAGGGTTACATGTTTAAACTTGGTACACTGTATTCAGAAATTTGATATTAAAGGACTTTATGCTCTTTCCAAATACTTATTCAGTTATTCTTTACAATTCATACATTGTAAATGGAAAGAAGAAGACTTTCTAAGATTATGTACCGTATATAATCACTATATATGGTTATATGAGCCATATTACCAGACACCAGTACTCTTGCTCCCAGGGTCATAAATTTCATGAATTCAGTTGATGACTTTATGCTCTTTTTAAATGCATGTATAATATGTACATTGTGTATTCTAATTCAGTTTTTTTTACAGTGTATAGGGTTAAAGTAGAAAACATGACATTCTAAGACAAAGTACATTGTACTGTACATGTATAGCATCAATATATTGGTCTCACACAGAGACTGAAGAGACTGAACCATTCCCCTTGGGGTTTAAGGGATTTTATTCTTTTTCTAGTGGTTAATTCAGCCTTTTCTCTTTTAGTTTTATATGCAGGATAAAGAAGACGGAGTGTTATTTTTGACACTTTTGGTCCTACCCATAGGGCTCTTAAAATACAAGGAACACTTACCCTAATGAAGAATCTAACAAAATCTGAATGGAAAAGTAGTTTTCAAGAAGTAAAAATGTTTAAAAATTGTTTTCATAACTCATGATGAACAAAGACAAGACATAAAAATATAGAAATTTTTGTCATGTGAACTAGCAGAACTACACATGGCTTAAAGTTAGAGCCTGAAAAACAATTGAGTATGGGTGAAGGTTTAGACAGCTGCTCTGAATGTCTCAAAAGAGTGGCTCATCACAGTGCTCAATGGAAGGCATCGCTGTAAAACCACAGTCTGGAATCGCTATGCTCTTTCCTACCCGCAGTCCCATGCAACCAAAATTTCTCGTAGCTAATGAATATTTATGAGGTATAGGTGTGGTCCAATTTATCCAATCACGGTAGTTTTGATCCACAGCAGAAATTATCGCACAGTCTGTTGATTCAATACAACTCTGAAATTGTTTAAAAGTCACCATCTGATTAATGGACCAATGCAAGCACCGTTTACTTGCATTAGCTGATGCCTTATGAACAATATTTATAAGCTATGTGAGAGATTTCAGTCGCATGGGACCACGGGTAGGAAAGAGCATATAGCAATTCCGGACCATGGTTTTACAACGATGAATGAAAGGCTGTTCCACATGTTCCAGGTTTTAACTGTCCTATAGTCTATGTCAAATCGAGCATGTCTAGTCGTTTTTGGCCGATTAAAATAAAATGGTTGATATATACTTAACTGTTAATTTTAACTTAGCGGTATTCTAGGTATTCTGTGTAATTAATATCCATGCCCATGACAAATGATAATTTATATTAATGTGAGGAATGATTTGTTTAGGCTAAAAAACTTGAAGTGAAAGAACGGAAGCAATTATTTTATCAGATTGAATGTACTACCATTATAACTAAATGTTATTGGGAGTTATTTCCCTTCAATTGCTTTTTTTCATGAGAAAATAATTACTTGCCACATGACCTACTGTAAGTCTTTTCCAAACAAATGACCCAATTTATTCACATGACATGGCCAACACAAAGTCTTGCACAAAAAATATTTTCATGAATTGAAATAATCGAACAGGGAAAACAGTCTGAGGAAAAGATATTATAGGATATACTTTCTTGTTTTCCACTGATAGCACATTTCTTTTTAATTAAATCCGACAATAAATTGCTAAATACAAATTAACATTTCTATTTCCTATCTAATGATGTAATTTGACTTGGACTATAGCCGTATTGCTGTCTAATTTGTGTTCTGCATGATGATGTTTGGACTTTGGTACTGATTGCAGGATGAGTGCATGTTTTGTGAATGTTTTAGAGGTTGAATTTAGCTGTGATGGAAATTACCCAACAACAATTTATTCATTTCAGAGATTCTTTAGACAATAGATTCTACACCCAATATCATCCATTCTCAATGGCATTGTAAGTTGTTATATTGACAAGTGAACATCTCACAACGACATAGGCTGAATTTCTGCCCCAATTTTAAGTTACTTTTTTTGTGTGTAAAATCAAGTAACTTAAAATCGGGGCAGAAATTCGGTCTGACATTACAACGACACAACTCGTCATATTTTTTGGGGTCGGTTGATTTTCCGAAACAAACTACAATTACCGAAAAACACCACAATTACTGAAGCAAGATACAAATGTTGTAGTATATATATTTAAAATGCGTTTTATAACATAATTTAAATATAATTTTGACTTAATTGTCAATAAATTCCCCAAACCGAAACAGACTAGATACAATTACCGAAACAAGACCGACATGTTTTGGTAATTTAAGTGTGTTTCAGTCTTGTTTCAGGGATTTATTTGTTAAATCTAATCAATAATTTTGCATAAGTCATGTTACAAAATACATTTTAAATAATTATTTAAACATTCTGTATCCTGCTATGGTCATCAATGTGCCTTTGTGGTGTGTTTCGGTATTGTTTCTGTCTGTTTCGGTAACTGTAGTGTGTTTCGGTCTCGACTCTTGTTTTGGAAATTTATTCGGAATTAATCCATAAATACCCTTAAAGCAGGTTACAAATTACATTTTCAAAATATTCGACAACATATATAACGACACTTGTATCTTGTTCTACTAATTTAAGTGTGTTTCGGTAATTCAAGTCTGTTTCGATAAATCCCCTTACCGATATATATTTTTTTTTTTTGAAGGGATGATGATAATTACCTTTGTGAATATCCCTTTTAGTTTCCCTTAGATATTCATCTGGGTTTCTGCTTAAAACCTTTATCTTCATCTTAAAACTGATATATTAATTAAAAACTACGCCTGAACATTAAAAACTAACATGAACTGTTCTAGAAACTCGTGTGCTAACATGGAAGTCGCCATCTTGGCTAAAAAGGAAGTAGTAATAAAATTCGAAACGGATCAATTTATTTCTACGGATCAGAAGATTACGTGAAAATCATAATTCTTAATATATTTCAATAAAATAAAGAAAGGTATCAGTATTGAACACCATATGTTGAATGTTCAATGACTCCGATTGTCAAACTTAATATTACGGGATAATGCGATCAAAAATACAAATTCAAATTTACAAGAAATTTTATGAAATCCGGTTTTTGCCTGATCATTAATTTCCATTCCATATTACGTTTACTCCTGATAATTATTTTCGTAAACTTCCTTTTTAGGCTGCGACATCGTGTTTTACACGTTCATACTATCGGGCTGGGGAAGGAAGCAATTATTGTTTGAATACAAAGTAAAAGTTTGCAAAATCTTCGTAATTTAGATTTGAATGATTTAACTTACCACTGTAATTAACAAATAAAGCTTGAAATGTTATTTATTTTGAGGTGAACTCGCCATGATGGCATGAATCAATGAATCATTTCTGATAATGATTTACTGGCATGGACCTTTTGGCTTTTCACAATAACTGAGCAAGTTGAATAGTGCGACAAGTCTGATCAGGGCAATTTGATATCATTTGTTATATTGAAATACAGCAAATGACAATAACTTGCCTGGATAAGATTTTTCCTTCTTTTTGTTTTATGGGTATTCACCCGGTATTCAGTGTTCTCGATAATATATAAATTATATTTGAAAGGTGAAAATTTGAAATGGGGAAAACAGAAATGAAGGCTAGACTAGGGGGTCCATAGAATAACCGAAATGGCATTTATTCACCAAAATGACGTATTAACCGAAATGAAACTGTAATACACCGAAATGTCATCATTATACTCAATATTTTTATATATTTGTGCTTTTCATGATCAATTCGAGCTTAAAAGATCATCTTTTATATATTGTTAGTTTTGAGAAGAAAAAGTCATGCTGAATTTCCTCTGACACCTCATAAGCCTAACAAGAATGACCGAAATGACGGGGTATTAACCAAAATCACACAGTATTAACCAAAATTAAACTATAATGCCTTACTGGTCAAGGACCAGTGGTCGGCTAGGACCAGTAGTCGACTGTTATATTATTTTGCCTATATACAACATGTTTTTGTTAATATTTTTACATCAATCATCAGTTTTAGGGTATTTTTCTCAAACCGAAGAAAATAAATATTGTTGTGGTTGATACTAAACATGAAATAACACCATAGCCGACGTAAACTGAAAATAAAGGATAATCATTAATGGAAATCACAAGTGATAGCATCAATTTATGTTCTATTTAGAAAGAAAAATAAATCTTGAGTAGAATGAGAGCCAGTAAGAGGACATTCATGCTAATATTTTTTGATAAAGAAAAATAATTATATGCACATTTAACTTTATTACTTTTGCTTATCATGACACCCAGTATTATGAAATAACTAAATCTTTATTAAATAATAGAAAATAACTAAATCCTTATTAAATAAGTGTCATTTCGGTGTACTATAGTGTCATTTTGGTTAATCCCAATCATTTCGGTGAAAAAGTGTCATTTCGGTTATTCTCTGTACCAAAGGCCAGGGGTCTGCTTGCCAACAAAGGCATACATTAGATAGTTGATACAGATATCGATTTATAGTATGATATGAACTAAGGAATTGCCTTGAAGTGAGCACTTCTTTGTTGTTGTAACATTGTAATGTAACATTAAAATCACTTGATATATTTTGATGCAGATATTGTTTTGGGTCCAGTGTATGTATTCGTTTTTGATTTTATCCCCCCCCCCTGGCTTAAAATCGGGGCAGAAAGTTCGGCCTAGTGTATGTACACTCATTTTGTACCCACTACCAATATAGAGTGCTATGGACTCGCTCCAGTTGGAACATTTCTACAATAAAGAGCTCACTGCGCTCGCATATTACTTTTTTCTGAAGCAGAAATCTCATTGTCGGCAAAATCTTTATAATAGGCGGTTGATTATGCCGGACGTCGGTTCTTATTGAGAACACTGGGTAAAGTCTTGCTGTCTGACTCTGAGCTATACATGTACAACAAATGATGATAAATGTTTTGTCTAAAAGTTGAGTAACTGCGGTCTTATTTTAGCTGTAACATGGACAGCAAAATAATACAGATGGGTGCAGAATGTTTCGGCCTTACTGGCTGCCACTTCAGCCATATATGTACTTTGTAATTGAGTCTAAAGATGTTTTGGCCATCTAATGGAAATATTTTAAAATAGAGATTGATCATTTGATAAAAAGAAAAGTTAGTTTAAATACCAAACTAATATAATGTTATAATATCTAATCCTGTAAACAAAAAATATATATTGACCAAGCAAAGATTGCTATAAATCAACATCAGTATAAAGTGATGAACAGTTAACCATGACGATATATCTTTTAAATACTGTAAATGCAGTTTTATTTCGCGAGAATTTCATTTACGTGTAATTTGAACTAATTTCGCCAGACCTCTCACTTACGAAAATAAAATAATCGTGTAATTTAGTATGATAATAGTTGATGGAATGAGCATTCGAAATCACGAAATATATCTCGCGAATAAATTTAGAACTTGTGTATCGCGGAAATAAAGTCCTGTTAAAATTTTCAGATTTATAGTATGAGTGATACACATGGGATAGGGCTTTGATATTTCACATATAGACTTCTTATATAGACTTCTGATAAACAGAGCTTTGGTTTGATAGATTTCTTTTGAACAGAGCTTTCATTTGGTATGTTTACTGTTGACCTAGTTACCTTGACTTTGGCCTTTTACCTACTTTTCTAAACTTTAACCTGAGCTGAAGGAATCATGAAATATTTACATGACAGCTGTGGGCTCAAATACCTATTTTGAATATTTACACCCATTTCCGATGAGCTTTGTTGTCTTCTGACAACTCTTGCTAAAAATGTACACTACTTCACAGCTTTTTCATTTTCTTCTGCTGCGTTATATATGATGTCATTATATCGATATAGAACCGACCTGGCTCAGTCAGTAGTTCATTCACCTCTTGATCGTAAGTACATGAGTTCGAGTCCAGCCGGCGGCAATTTGGTTTCCTGTCTTCGGATTAGACAGTAAAAACTGAGGTCCCATGTCACAGTAGGTGTCAGCACATTAAAGAACCCTTACTGCTCAATGGCGGTAAGTGTCGAGCATAGGCCAAAATTTGAAGCCCTTCACCGGCATATGGTGACGTCTCCATATGAGTGAAAGATTCTTGAGTGGGACGTTAAACAACAACAAACAAACAAATACATCAATATACACTTAGGGTACAATGTGTCATAAACATGTAAAAGTTTTCTTAAAAACATTTGCATTCTGTGCTTTTAAGGCAGTATTGGAAGTCTTATAAAGGCTATAATATAAGCCTTTGTAGTTCCAAATCCTTTGCTTTCAAAATTCTTTATTAGAATTTTCATTTTAATATCAATGGTGACCTACATTTGTATGAAGTCGTAGTGGAAGGATTCCTCGATGATAATGAGGAAATGTTGTGAAAAAAAATGTATTGTTAGTATTAATTGATAATTAAGAGATTTTTTCCTGTTTCCTATTTATAGAATGGCACACCCACTTATGAGTGACAGTGTCTGGTACAACCAGCAAAAATATGAAGCATCTGAAGCCTTGTACCAACAAAACTTGGCAGGAACCACCAGTGCCACCACCACCACAAACCAGGTAAGTACTCATTTTAAGAACACCACATGGTTAAAATGATTTTGTAAAGCCCCAGGTACACAATTTTTAATGTTCGCTGAATTTGTAATGAACATTGAATACCATGTGTATATAGTAACATATATACATGTATTAACTCAATCAACCCCTGAAGTCACATTTGGACCTGCCCATTTTAAAGAATGGTTGAGTCCACTGTCAGAATTCGGGAGTTTAAGATTTAGAATAAAAATTTCATAATAATTTTACATGCAGTATGAACTTGTTTACCCCTGAATTATCACAGTAGACCATACTTTTTATTGATCTGGGTGAGTCTAAATGAGACTGCAGGGGTTGATGAATAAGAAACAGCTGTTCATAACTTTTAGATAGAGGAAGTAAAGCTCTTAAACCAGTTTTTTTTCTTGTCTCTAATACATATATTTGTCTTTTTTCTCTCTTTATTTCTGGTTTCTAATATTTGTCTGTCTTCTGTGTCTGTCTGTGTGTGCCTCCCTCCAGTTCGTTTTTTAATTCTTTATCTAACTCAAAATTGATAAGAGTAAAATAAAGGTTGATTTCTTATTCTTTTTTTTTATGCAACACTGAGTGAGAGTGTGTAACATGAGAGTCTGTGTATGCGAAAGGTTGTGTGTTGGTGAGAGTATACATATTAAACTTTATGAATCAACTCAGTGATTGACAGCTGACTAACTATTATATTAACACACACAGGTAGGGGGGTAGTCCTTGAAACTTTCCATTTAAAGGTTACATATGTATATTGAACTTGTACACTGTCGTTGACCCAATTAAGGCCTGCTCAGGTTAGCATACGTTGATTTTGTTAGAGACTACTCTATCAGGACACTTGAATGGTGATTTATACTGTTTATACAGATGAATTATTTTCTCTATATATCCTTAGTTAATTCATATTTACAATGTCTTCTCCAGAATTAGTCTTATATCCATTTTTTATAAGACATGGTGTAATGAAAGTTTGGGTTCTGGTTCTTATTCGGTAAACGATTCATTGCATTCTATTTCCTCATGTCAGGAGACTTACATTGTTCATGACAGTAAAATTCTATTGAATTTATTGATTGAAAACAATGTAATTATTATCTAAGTTAGTAAAAGACTCCGCCTCCCTTTGAGCATGCCGTTTTTATACGCCAGTCTATGACAAAATGTAGTATGGTATACCACTGTCCGTCCATACATGTTTCGCTATAATTCAAGTTCACTTTGGTGAATCTTTGACAAATTCTTACTAAATTTGTTTGGTTCCATGAAAACTAGACATCTTTCGCAGTTTTGAATTTTCTGATTTTGACTTTTAACATTATGGAGTTATGAGACAATATTGGATTAAATTCGTAAAATAATTGACATTACGGATAACGATTTAAGTTTGATTTTACAAATCATAATGAAATTTTACTCAATATTTGGTTCTATAAAGACTAGACACTTGTTAATTCTACAATATTGCAGGGGTTTCCCTACTCCTTAAAATCTGGGTCCAGGGTTGGAAGAACTGGGAAAATATAGATTTTAACTAAAACAGAAAAACTGAATTTGAAAATATACAATTTTATTTTGAAAATCCAAAGTGGGATTTTTTGCATACATTTTTGGGAAAATACAAGCCGTTTTGACATTGGAAATGGGTCCTGTAACAGATCCCTAAAAGGTCTAGTAAAATCCCTGTAATGACATTTGCTGTTACAGATTTATGGATTTAATTTGTTAAAATTCATGAAAAATTTTGACATGTTTGACAATAAATGAAGTGTGGTTTCATAATCTGTACAGATTTTATACAGTGTTTGGTTCTGTGAGGACTAGGCAACTTTTGATTCTTTAATATTTTGAGTTTTCACGTTATGGAGTTATAGAGAATTGTCCACAATCTCAATTTCCTCCTACCATCACAGGGATTTTCCTTACTCTCTTGGGAATGGGGGCCTGAGCCTTTTGAAATGGGAATTTTAGCAAAACTTTATTGAAGTTGGGAAATCTAAAAATACACAGAACTGTTTGAATATACTAGAAAGAATCTCTTCAAATATATTGTCATTTGATGTCAACTGGGAAATTTGTTCTGCAAATTTGGGAAAAAAATGAATTTGTTTGCATTGGGAATGGGGCCTTATTTCACCCCACCCCTCTAAGATAGCATGGCAGATTCCTGCATCTGAACAAAATCAAGAAAGTTATAGATAACAAAGCGATTTGGGCCCAAAAACTAAAAAAAAAAGATATGTATGATCAGATGTGACCCAACTGACCCCCCAGAAAGACTCCAACCCAAAACAATTTTAAACAGTTTTGCCCTCTTACCCATTGAATTTTATGTTAATTAAAAGTCTGAAGTTTTGTTCAATTTAGATTTAAATCAACCCACTGCCAGTCAAATAATTAATGATGCTCTAATCATTGGCAACAAGGGTCTTTCTATTACAACTTGCTAAATATCCCTCCTCTACTCCACTCCCATCTCAAACACCAATAAAAATCTGAACAGATATATATATATATATATATATATATATATATATATATATATATATATATATATATATATATATATATAAGTGTACTTTGAGTAATATTTGGAAAGATCCAGGCAACACAAAACATGCATGTAGACGCAATGTTCCTGTTTCGATTGTCTATGCTTTTGGGCATTTGTGTTTGAAGTCATATTCTGTATATGTGGAAATTGATTTGATGTTGATTTCATTATACTTCGGTGAGTTTGTAACTAACTGAATCTAAATCCTTTTCTACACTGAAATGTCTGAATGGTATGCTAGTTTCCTACCATTTTAGACTCGTTATTTGCAATATGGAGGGATGAAAGAATGAGACTTTATTTTTTTTTTGATATGGATGTACTGGTACTCAATTGCAAAATTTGCGATGCATGTATATACTAAGCGAAATGTATTGCGTTAGGAACCAACAAGATATTCCTCTGAAAATAGGAAACTGTGGTCTAAAAATAACTGGTTTTGATTATTATTCATTAGATGTAATTAAACATTATTTATAATCAAATTATACTTTGATAAAATTTGTCAATATCAATTGCTGCATTTGTTTTTACCATTACCGTAGATATAATCAAATGTTCTCATGTGACTTTCGAATTATCTGATAAACATTTATTGGTATAAAACATGTAAAATGATTTTGGTATTTTTTTTTCTTTTTTCATTTCATATTGTCATTGTAGGCAAAGCAAACTGGTGCAAGCTCTATCATAAATGAACTCGCACAAGCTCGGCAACAAATTCAAAAAGTTCTAACTTCAGTGAGTAAATTTTTCATCATCACTAGATAGTTTTTTTTTGTGGTAATATTGTAGCATCTGCTTCCCTTTTCATTCAATGCTCATGTCATTTTTTTTCTGTAATTATTTTAACTCGTACATCTCATTTTGCTTGAATGAAAAAATGAAATTTCAAAATTTTTAGTATATGTCGTAAATTTCATGTTGTCTTGTGCTTTCGTTTAGGCAAAACCTCAATCAAAATCAATTTTGCTCATTTACAATAATAATTTTTGCTTGACATTTTATGTCTGCTGTATTTTGTTGTTGTTGTTGTTGTTGACATTTTCAATACTGGTTTGATTTCTCTGTCTCTGTGTCTAATGCTGATCAATGTAGCATTGACTGGTAATTTTTGAGCTTGCCTTTTACATGTAGCACGTAAACGTCATTTTACAAAATGCACTTTTACCCCATCACATATATAATTATTATATATATTCTTACACTTACTTCTGTTAGAGTATAAAATAGCATTGATCAGATTTGCATGTTTCATTGACTACAAACTAGCACAAAGGTGCAAACCTCCTCCCCCTCTCTCTCTCTCACTTTCTCTCTTTTATTATCTCTCTCTCTGTCTGTCTCTTTCTTCCTGTCTCTCTGTCCCTCTCTGCTCTCTCTCTCTCTCTCTCTCTCTCTCTCTCTCTCTCTCTCTCTCTCTCTCTCACACACATTTATATACATAAACATAAAGGGAGCTGTTATGGGTTTTCATTACGTCCTTTCGTTTTTTTAAGTATCTAATTTGTCTGTTTCCAGGACATATTTTCTTCAAATCATTTCCTCATATATATGCTTCTCATACACAGAGTTCATACAAATCTATAACCTTTACTTGTAGGATTATTTCCACATAATAATATATATTATACATGTTATACTCAGTATTTGAGCACTTACTTTTCACTACGTAAAGATTTCGCAAGAATTAAGGTCTTTGATATTTCGATTTTGCCTTGTTCCTTGTATATAATATATTTTTATGAAAAGATGATAATTATGTGTTGAGGACTTAAATAAATTGATTTTCAAATTCATGGATGACAATTAGGCTTTATACATTTTCTGAGTGTAATTACATTGTATTACAATGTACGTACTGCTGTGTGATATTTTACAACAGACTGAGAGTCTCACTGAGTCTCACTGAGAGTCTCACTGAGAGAATTCGTAGTTGTTTTGTGTCATGCTCTTTCCTCAACAATCAGTGCTTCTAACGACATGTAACATTGTCATTGTGTGCAACACATTTTCAACTTCAATGACTTGTGTATTTTGCTTGTTTATATTTCTAACTAAATATGTGTGCCTTGCTTGTATTAACTCCATCTCTAACTCGTATCTGTGTACAATGTTTAGTATCTTTATTGTTCATGTTGTTGTTAGATAATTAGTGCCACATGACAGACTGTCATATTGTCATCAGACATTCTCTCATGTTGTCATACTGTCACTTGATCATGACATGCTGTAGATTTATATGTCATCACATCACAAGATGTCTGCAGGGATGCCTTATGACAAGTTATATAATGTCACCAGATGATATTTATAATTATATGATGTTGTATGTTATACAATATAATATTTACTATTCCATGATCTCATATAGGATAAAATATGATGTCACAAGATTATATGTACATGTACAATTATATGATGTCATATATTTATACAATATAATATTTACTATTCCATGATCTCATATAGGATAAAATATGATGTCACAAGATTATATGTACATGTACAATTATATGATGTCATATATTTATACAATATATTATTTACTATTCCATGATGTCATATAGGATAAAATATGATGTCACAAGATTAAATGTACATGTGCAGTTATATGATGACATACAATATTTACAATTCCGTGATGTCATATGACAAGATAATTTATATGATGTAACAATATATGTATAATGATATTTTATTCATTTGTCAGTATAAAAATATAACATTTCTGATTGGGTGGTTGTGAAAATTGTCTTCCCGAGAAAATACAATGTACATTAATATTCAAGCTTTTGACTACCAGACAGTGTAAGAATAAACACCTTTGAATAATAAAACATTGACACCATCTTGATTGAAACATTGACACTATTTTGATTTAAACATTGATGCGATCTTGATTTAAACTTTGATGCCATCTTGATTTAAACATTGACACCATCTTGATTTAAACATTGATGCCATCTTGATGTAAACTTTGACGCCATCTTGATTTAAACATTGATGCCATATTGATTTAATCATTGACGCCATCTTGATTGAAACATTGACGCCATCTTGATTTAAACATTAACACCATCTTGATTTAAACATTGATGCCATCTTGATTTAAACATTGACGCCATCTTGATTTAAACATTGATGCCATTTCAGGGATTTTCCACCCAATCATACAGGGCCAAAATAAGGCCCCATTCCCAATGCAAATTCAATACATTTTTTCCCAATTTGCAGTCAAGATTTCCCAATGGAAGTGAAGTGACAATGAGTTTGAAGAGATTCTTGTATTTTCACATACTTTTGTGTATTTCAAGATTTCCCAATTTCAATAAAATGTTGCTAAAATTCCCAATTCAAAAGGCCCAGGCCCCATTCCCCAAAAAGTGTGGAAAATCTCTGCATCTTGATTTAAACATTGACGCCATCATGATTTAAACATTGACGCCATCTTGATTTAACTATTAATGCCATCTTGATGTAAACATTGAGGCCATCTTGATTTAAACATTGATGCCATCTTGATTTAAACATTGACGCCATCTTGATTTAAACATTGACACCATCTTGATTTAAACATTGAGCCATCTTAATTTAAACATTGACACCATCTTGATTTAAACATTGAGGCCATTTTGATTTAAACATTGACACCATCTTGATTTAAATATTGACACCATCGTGATATAAAACATTGAGCCATCTTGATTTAAACATTGACGTCATCTTGATATAAAACATTGACACCATCTTGATTTACGTATATAAGTTCATCGTCTTTGTTTAAGATCTAATTAGTACTTTTTTATGTTTCACAGCATAATGGAGGATATTGTGTAAGTTGTGTACACAATCTTTTTTTTAAGTGTTGTATATACTTTCTCTGTATTTCTGATTTCAAACTGCTGTTACTTTTAGATCACATGTAATTTAGCTGACCTTCTGTATTATCTATCGCTGACTATTAAAGGTCATTTGTATAAAAAGGTGGGGGATTACTTTACATGATGAAAACCAGCATGCATTAAAAGTGGGTTTTAGTTTCAAAATTTTGAATGTAAGGTCATCATGTTTCTGATGCAAACAGTGTATTTTAGATGTCTGTCATCTTTGCCGTAAGTCGTCATCAATGTCTGTTGTCATTGCCTTCAGTTGTCATTGATGTCTTTTGTCTTTGCCATCAGTTGTCATCGATGTCTGTTGTCATTGTCATCAGTTGTCATTGATGTCTATTGTCTTTGCCATCAATTGTCATCGATGTCTGTTGTCGTTGCCATCAGTTGTCATCGATGTTTGTTGTCATTGCCATCAATTGTCATCGATGTCTCGTCATTGCCGTCAAACGTCATCGATGTCTGTTGTTAATCATCATCGATGTCTGTCGTCATTTCTGTCCACCATCATATGTATTAATGGTCACTGTGCATAAACTGTCAGACATTTTGAAATTCCTAGAACTCATAAACAAAATCCATCATTCAAAATCAGTACAGTAACTAACTTGCCTGTAAGGTCACCTTGCTTAGGAGATCACCCCACTTAGTAGACCACCTCAGGTGACCACCCTGCTTAAGATACCACCTCACTTAGGAGACCACCTCAGTTAGGTGACCACCCTGCTTAAGATACCACCTCACTTAGTAGACCACCTCAGTTAGGTGACCACCCTGCTTAAGATACCACCACACTTAGTAGACCACCTCAGTTAGGTGACCACCTTGCTGAAGATACCACCTCACTTAGTAGACCACCTCAGTTAGGTGACCACCCTGCTTAAGATACCACCTTGCTTAAGATACCACCTCACTTAGTAGACCACCTCAGTTAGGTGACCACCCTGCTTAAGATACCACCACACTTAGTAGACCACCTCAGTTAGGTGACCACCTTGCTTAAGATACCACCTCACTTAGTAGACCACCTCAGTTAGGTGACCACCCTGCTTAAGATACCACCTCACTTAGGAGACCACCTAATTTAGTAAACCACCTCACCTAGGCATGTTAGGAGCATTTAAGACCATGTATATTCAGTCACTTGAAAAATTCTTATTGAATATTACAGAAGTCCATATCCTCACTTAAGAGACCACTTCATTGATCAGATCACTTTTTAAGTCAGTCAGTTGGGTTGTCTGATTAGCAAAGTTTCACTGTATACAAAGTATAGCATTTCTGAGATGAGGCTAAGTAAATATGTAGATTTCATTTCTCCTGGGTCAGAGCCTGTGTGGATGGGGCGAGTACTCTGGTAGCGGGGAAATTTTTATTTTATCTTCCAGACTCTCGTTTGTCTTCGTCTCTATATGTACATGTAACGTTACAGGCAAAAATGACAGCTTCAAACCTATTGTTGCATCATACAACAGTAAGCAGACTGTACTAATACCATATTTTGATACCATCCCTAAGCCTTTTTTAATTTAATTTATAGAACTGGGCCCAAAGTCACCAAATTTACTCTTATTTACTTTGCAAGCTCAATTTTTGTTTTATTATTTTTTATATAAATAGACATTTCTTAAACTTTGGTATCTGATTGAATGGGAAACACACAAATGGTACTATTGGTTACAGAAAAAAAAAGGTCTTTGGGACCAGGTGGTCTTTATACACAGGTGGTCACTAAAGCAGGTTTTACTGTATTCATTTTTACAGTGGGTACTCTTAAGACGAATTTGGTAATACATTTCGATTTATCATTTGGCCTTGTATGATACCACTTTTTCTTTCGGAAATAAATATTTATATCAAATTTGAGCTCAACTGAGTCTTATTGACTGAAACGATCGTCCTGAGCATTTTTTTTTTTTTGACTTTGTAAAATGTTAACTTCGGTAATGTTAATAATGTTCATATTAAACATTTTTGGTCAAAACTGAAATCTATGATTTCCAGGTAAAACATGAATAAATACCTTAAGTACAGCATGTACAGTACTCAAACAATTTGTTAACGTATCTGAAGTTGACTTCAAGTCAGCAATCGTTTTCATCGTCATTTACAATTCTGGCAACTGTAGGCCATCAATACACAAATATATCCGGTTGCTACATAAATTTTGTGTATTTTGGCCTTAAAATCATGAAAAGTTTTTTGAGCTGTAAATTTGGTGAATTCCAGCCCTGATATACATGTATCTTCAATAGGGGGGGGTATCAAAATATGACAGTCTTAGAGTAACTGCTGTGCATTATTGCTACTTGTATTTCTAAACTCATTTACCTCTAAAGACACATTTGGACTCGTCTGAGTCATTGATTTATGGAAGAGTCCATTGTTTTGCAGGGGTCGATGAGTTAATACACACTGAACAAGCCTATATAGTCAAACGTGTCTTAAGAGGCCATTGCCTTGGGAGACCACTTTCTCAAGCCACTTGGTTCAATAAAGGTTTAAATAAAACTTTTTTCGAGAGACCACCTGTCTTGTAAGACCACATGTCAGTGACAGATGTAGTGGTCTTACATTACAAGATTTACTGTATTTTCTTTATAGATTAACAACTAGTAGTATTTCTTATTACATGATCTTACAGCAAAGTGCTTTGTCTTTATCTAAAACAACTCTAACAACTTTTTTGTAGATAATCATGAAAACATTTTTAAGAAAAAATATTAATTCATAAATACAGAACATAATTGCCAACCTTCAAATATTTGAAAATATATTAATTACACGTGTTTAAAAAATGATTCCAAAATTAGAATTTTGATAAGTACATGTACAACACTGAGTATTACCGTAAAGCATATAAAGTACTCTGTATGTCAATTAGTTTATGTTGCTAGGAGACAGACTCATTTTGCATTTTTGTGTAATTTTACGCCAGGATATTGGAACTTTGAATATTGTAAAGATATACAGTAGAACCTCGTTATCTCGAAGTTCATGGGATCGCCCTTTTCTCTTTGAGATATCCGGAATTCGAGATAACCGAAATTTAATTAACGTTAATTTATCTATCAATTAAAATCAGTACAAGTTGTTCAACTTCGATATAAACGGAGTAAATTTCGACTCATCCGATTTCAACATAACGAAATTCCACTGTATTGTATGTGTGTACAAATATGAACATAGTTGTATAAATAGAGATTAAACAACGAGTCTTAGTTAATTATCATGTTTATCTAACTCGAGTTAGTTAATTTTCAAAATTTGAAAAGACGCAAGGTTTACCGAGTGTCTTTTCAAATTTTGAAAATTAACTAATGAGAGTTAGATAAACATGATAATCAACTTACACGAATTGTTGAATTTGTTTCTACCATAACTGAAAAGTGCAGATTGGTAGTATGGATTATTAGCCTACATCACGTCTAGACTGTCAGGTTTGGACTCTCATGATAGTCAAACTTGTACATCACTTCATTCATCTGGACCCAGTTGTTCATCTACTATTGCTTAAATTTAACTACTGGTTAAACATAACCGTGGTTTAAATATTGTAACCAAGGGTTATATAACCTAGGATTGAATTTTGATAACAGTGCCAATTTTTCAGTCATTTTGAAAATAGAGCCCTTAATTGGTTATAATATTTAACCGAGTATCAAAATATGGCTGAATTTTCCATATCTAAGCAATGATTTAACAAAAGTTATATTTAACCAATCATTGAGCAACAGAATTTAACCCAAGGTTAAATTTTAATCCTTAGTTATGATATTTAACCGAGGGTTAAAATTTAACTAGTAGATGAACAGGGTGATGACATCATTTAGTGTTTGTGACATTACTCATACAGCCCTGTGGTTTATTTCTAACTGTTAAGTGACGTCACTTAAACAGCATTTGTAAATGTTAACTAACTGCGGCTTTGTTTATACCACCGCTTGAGAGTGGTATAACGACACAAGTTATGGCAGAAATAAGATGTTATATCTTTATTGTCATCTTGTTTATTTTTGTTTTTGTTTGTTTGTTTTTGTTTTGTTTTTGTTTTTGTTTATCAGTGTCTTATCATTTCTTTTGGTCACGTACATGTAAATGGGACCGCTTGTGGTGGTCTTGTGTTAGAGTGCAAGTGGAAGGTCCCGGGTTTGTTTTCTAATTCCGGGTCATACCATAACACTTTTAAAAACGGTAGTGACTGTTCCTTCGCCAAGCGCTTGGCATACAAAATGAAAGTCACAAGTCTTTTAGATGAGATATGAAGTTCGAGGTCTTGTGTCATCACAGGTGCTGCACGTAAAAGAATCCTCACTGCATTACGAGTCAAATACCCTACCACTAGACCACTCCGTATCAGAGGGATCAAACATTTTATTTTTCACTGAAACTTGTGATCGTTGGTCTTATTAACTCAATATAATGTAAAAGCTAAGTACAGTTGAACCTGCCTTTATACAAGGGTGAAATCTTATATCTTACCTATATGTACAGCAGTACAAGGGTGAAATCGGATATCTTACCTACGTCTACAGCAGTATAAGGGTGAAATCAGATACATGTATCTTACATTTGTACCTATATGTACAGCAGTACAAAGGTGAAATCTGATATCTTACCTACATGTTCAGAAGTACAAGGGGGATATCTGATATTTTACTTACATACATGTATACAGCAATACAAAGGTGAATTCTGATATTTTTTTCACATATTCACCAATACAAGGGTGAAATCTGATTGACTATTCAAAGCTCTTCTCACACACCTGAGCTACTTTTGTAGCTCCAGAGTGGTTCCTTGTGTTTTACATGCCACCGTGCTGGAAATCGTTATACGTACTTGCTCCTACAGAGTATGCTTGAGTGATGGATCTGGGTGGCATTAGCCAGTTTGAGATCCTCTTCTCCCTGGGTCGATCGGCCCTCGGCTCCTGGATTGGAGATCTCTCTGGCAATTTCATCGGCCGGCTCTACTGTAGTGGCTCTGATGTATGTGGAAACCTCGTGTATTATGCTGTATGTTGTTTTTAAATGCAATTTAAGAAAGATATTTCATAATGTAAAGATTTGTCATTGTAATTTTACTTGCATTATTCATCTCTTTTTTTTGTCACTTTAAAGATAATTTGGTATCTTTTTTTATTCAGGGTGGATCTGGTGCAGATAGTCAAGTTTTACAAAGAGTAGAGTCACTAGAGAAAGAAAATAAAGCCCTGAAGCAAGGTACCATTTTACGAAAGAAAGCATCTACCCCATCTTAAATTCACCCTAGATAGCTGTCATGGCTACGCAGTAGAGTGCTGGATCGCAACCAGAGGGTTGTGGGTTCGAGCCTCAGCGGAGGCGGCTGATGTTTCCTGTCCTTCAGATGAGACAGTAAAAACCGAGGTCCCGTGTCACAGTATGTGTCGGCACGTTAAAGAACCCTCACTGCTCAATGGCCGTAAGTGCTGAGTATAGACCAAAATTTGAAGCCCCTTCACCAGCATTTGTTGACGTCGCCATTTGAGTGAAAGATTCTTGAGTGGGACGTTAAAGAACAATACAACAACAACTAAATTCACCCTAATTCACCATAGAATTGAAAATATGTACTGTGCTAAAAATATGTGCTGATTGGTTGGTTATTAAAAGTCTTACAATATATGGTGGATAAACAAATGAAGGAAGAAATTGTTTTGAAAGCAAGCATGATATATACTGAAACGCATTGATTTCCTATTTTACTTAACTCATTCACCCCTAAAGACACATTTGGGCTGGTCTAAGTCATTGATTTACAGAAGAGTCCATTGTTTTACAGGGGTTGATGAGTTTACAAATAATGAATGATGACACAAGAATAGTTTTATGATCTTAACGTAAAAATTACAAAAAATAAAAATAAACTTTGTGTTCAAGGTTAAGAACAATACCATATCTGTCACTGAAGGTACATGTACATTTATGCAGCTGTGTTGAAAAGTTTGAGTTCAAGGTCACCAGACAAGGTTAAGAACGATACCACATTCTATATCCGTCACTGAAGGTACATGTACATTTATACAGCTGTGATGTGAACTTTGAGTTCAAGGTCAGCAGACAAGGTTAAGAATGATACATTCTATATCCATCACTGAAGGTACATGTACATTTATACAGCTGTGATGTAAACTTTGAGTTCAAGGTCAGCAGACAAGGTTAAGAACGATACCACATTCTGTATCCGTCACTGAAGGTATATGTACATTTATACAGCTGTGTTGTATTCAATATGAACAAAATTTCTCGTCTTAGTTACTTGATAAATTAGTATTTACATGTATATATACATAATGCTTGAATAAAATCATTGTCGTTTGACTTACAGTTCTCGATGATATGAAAGCAGTCATACAGCGACTTGAAGGTCGTGTGTCATCCCTTGAAGGCAATAAAGCTCCAGCTTCAGCCAAACCAGCTCCGGCTCCAGCAAAGGCCGATGATGATGATGATGATGACGATGATGTTGATCTTTTTGGAAGCGTAAGTTTCTTTAGTATTTTTCCATTCATACGGAGATGTCACCAGCTTAAGGGGAAGTCACATGACATGTGGTATGGACTGCCGACAGTTTTTTTATACATGCCACTCCTGCTGTTACATGAAACCATACATGCCATCGGTTACAGATTTAGGGAATAATTACAAATTTAAGTCCTGTTTTCCGCATTACGATTTACCTGAGATAATTTCCAGAAAATCCAAGTTCTGGTTCAAAGTTCTATTTGGTTCGTTCTGGTCCTATATTTTCTTACAATACTATTCCCTGTGATGATATAGCTTTTTGGTACGCTGTATGGTTGTTTTTCATCAAGGTACTGAAAACGTTTTGCAGACGACATGCAGGTGTATCATAGAGAAAAGACAAAATGACATTTTGAAATTGAAAAAAAATTAAAGGTTATGGACAAAAACATGGTTGCCACCTTACTTGAAAAGTCAGGGGAAAATGATTTTGTTTCTTCAAGGTCAGTGAATTGTCAGGGAAATTGGCATTTTGGTCAGGGAAAAATTGAAGTTCAGAAAAGTCAGGGAAAAATAAGATTTTAGGAAAATTTTCAAATTTTCTGTGGCTATGGCAGTCTTCCAGCAAGATGTTAACTATCATCTATGTTAAATTTTTATATTTAAATTTTTGTTACCATGTATATCATAATAAAAATTGGTTTGTTTTTGTTTTTTTAAAAATTAAACAATTTTGGGTGGATTAGATGACTGTAGGGGAGGTGGAAGCTGAAAAATTAGGTGGTATTGGTCAGTGAAAAACAGGATTTAGTCAGGGAAAAGTCGGGGAATTTTATTTTCTCAACTAATTTAATGTTAATTATGTCTATTAGTTTGTGGATGCCTCTTTTCTATTGCACACACTGACATTGTATTGTAAGGAACATTTTCTCAGGTAAATTTGGATTACTGAAAATAATCTCAAATTACAGGAAAATTGCACTCTGATACCTGATGGATACATCATAGGGTTGGCATCTATGTGAAACTTTGATCTCATCTTTGCACCACATGTGGTAGTTCAGTGGTAGTGTTCAACTGACAAGCAGAAGGCCTTGGGTTTGATTCCCGGTCCCGGGACATACCAAAGACTTTTAAAATGGTAGTGACTGTTCCTCGGCCAAATGCTAGGGATATGAAATGAAAGTCACAGGTCTTCGTATGAGACTTAAAATCGAGGTCCTGTGTCACAGAAGGCTTGGCGTGTGAAAGAACCCTCACTGCATTGGCACTGGTCCATAGCATAGGTCAAAATTTGTACCTCTTCACCTAAAGCTTGTCACATCTCAATTTAAATGAAAAAATTCTTGGCGGGATGTGAAACAGCAATCAAACAATCAACTTTGGTTTCATAAGCAGGACGTTTGGCAAACGAACAATCATTAGTTACTTTAAACAAATTTTACCATTAGCATGGTAAGGTATAAATAACCCTGTACTTCGTATGACTTGCCTGTGAGTTCTTCTCAAAACTTCTTTGCTTGCAGTAGATTTACTCTGGTTCAAGTATTTGTTTGATACTTAACTCATTCACCCCCTAAAGACACATTTGGACTGATCCAGGTCATTGATTTTCAGAAGTGTCCATTGTTTTATAGGGGTTGATGAGTTAGTAATTAATATTCCTGGATCTTTAGTGTTATTTATCAAGTATTTCATACTTATCTACTTCTTCAAATTGAATTTACAGGATGAGGAGGATGATGCAGAGGCTGAGAAATTAAAGGAGGAACGGGTGAAGCTGTATTACGAAAAGAAAGCAAAAAGAAAGTATTTTATACACTACTGGAATAGTTTATGCTTGTTTGAATCCATTTCACTAATTGCTTCATCGTCATAAAACCATGGTTCAGAATCACTACCCTCTTTCCTGCACGTGATCTCATGCGACCAAAATCTCTCATAGATAATAAGTATTTATAAGTAGTAGGTGTTGTCCAATTCATCCAATCACAGTAGTTGTGATAGACAACGGAAGTTATCCCATAGTCTGTTGATCCAATACAATTCTGAAATGTTTAAAAGCCTCGATCTGATTTGTTGGCGAATGCGAGCCCCATTTACTCGCATTTGCTGAGGCTTTGTGAATGAAAAAAAATATGTATGAGAGATTTCAGTCGCATGAGACCACGAAAGAGCATAGCAATGGTTTTATGACAATGTAATTGCTTGAGAATCAATGTCAGACTGGTAGAAATAATAGAGTAGGCCCAAGTCAGTTTTATTGCAATCCCATCTCTCATTGTTCCCATTTGGGTTTTTTTTTCTGATATGTTGCACACCTTACAATAATGCCTCAATAGAATCACATGTGAGTGATCTCTCTTAGGTGTGTCATATTCAATCTATGAAAATTTGACTTATAACAAAGGCATTTTGACATGTCATTTATCGTGTAGACTAACTTGCATAGAATGGTGATGCTATTAACAGGGGATGATATTTTGTCATCAGGGGTTAATAGACCCATCGTACCATTACACCTCCTTTTTGAGATTTCTGGGTTTGTGTGCTTCAGAGAAATAATTCTGTGATGATGGCTTGCCATGGTGTATTACTTGGAACCTGGGCCCGAAATCTGTAGTCGTCACATTAACTTAATTCTCAAGTTCAACTTTTATTTCATTATTATTTTCACTACATAATCATTTGTAAATCTGTTGGGTTTTGAGTGATTAGAAAATATATTATTATTTTCCACTGGTGATTTTCCTGTAAAGAATGAATAAATATGTCAGGTATGATACTCAAGCAAATAATTTTGATCATTATTTACAATGGTATTATGTCAGTATACAAACATGTCCAGTTGTAGAGCAAATTTTGTGCGGTTTTACCTTAAAATCACGAAAAGTTAATTAAGCCTGAGTACAGAGTAAAGTTGGTGACTTCGAACCCTGGGTGCATGTAATTTCAAATGGACCAAAACATTCTATATTTGTGTTTCTTGATGTTTTGTTTTGTTTTGTATCCATCCACAAGATTTACTTATTTTTCTCTTCTTCTTTCTTTTTTTTTTTTAGAGCCCGCAGTAATTGCCAAATCAAACATTATTTTGGATGTCAAACCTTGGGATGATGAAACAGACATGAAAGAATTGGAAAAAGCTGTCCGTTCTGTAACCTGTGATGGTCTTGTATGGGGTGCATGTAAGTTGAAATCTAACTCATCAACCCCTGACAAGTAATGTACTCTTCCATAAATCAATGATTTAGGCCTATCCAAATATGTCTTTAGCTGTGAATGAGTTAATAAGTTAACTCCATCTAAGAATATCCTATAATTATAAAACATTAAAACAGGGTATTAGCTGTGTGTGTTTTTTTTATTATTATTTCTTTTTTCTTTTTTAACTACTTACATTGGTAAACAATAACAAAAAAGAGATATACACAGGCAAAAAACAATCTTGAGCTACTATATATTTTGTGAAAATTGTTTCTGAAACCCAGGTTTGGCACTTTTTCAATTGAAATTGATTAACTCTGCCTTGCAATTTGTATATGAATACCACAATAGACTTGACCTTATTTTCACAAAATATATAGGAATATATTTTTCATTCCTATGTTTAGCTCTTATTTGTTATTGTAAATAAAGTAAAAGTAGAAAAAATTGAAATATTTTTTTTTTTTGGTAAACACTGCTGATGTCCCTTTAAGGAGGTATACAATGCTGAAGTAGTAAATCACCTGATCTGGGTTCTTTTAATGATTTTTCCAAAAGATAGATGGACAGGGGGTTCATTTTTATTACTGTTTTACCCCGTCAGCGGCTGTTCTCTGTTATATACGTTATAAGTAACTCCATTCGCCCCCCAATTTTCATGTACAAAATGTCATTTATGCATGTAAAATCACCCAACCGTATGCCGCACCAGGAAAATAACGAAGAGTATGTATACACAAGTAAACAATGTTGAGTACTGGTCGGTAATTAGTGTTAGATAAACATCAATTAGACAGTGATTTAGAGTTAATTGTCCGGTATTTGGTAGAGTGAGTTGTAAATAGGGTATCGTATACAGTGACTTGAAAATGGAAACACCTCACAAATGAACAATTTTAACACTTGCTGATGAGAGATATTGTCGATTACAATACAAGACATCCAAAATGTACACATCTGGAGTTATCATATTATTTTTCACCACTGTCGTAAAAACCTTTGGCAATGAAATTTTGTCAGTGATCAATCCTCTGTGACATTATTTAGACGATGATATTTGCATCATGTCCGTGAATTTGTAAACGGTGACAAGCATTGTGACAATTTTAAAATAATTCAAACAATTCAGTCATTCCATCCATGAGACTGTGGTGGTTTAGGGTAAATTTAAGAGGGCGCTAATATGTTTTGTGTCATAAAAGGGTGGAAAAAAAACATTTTTTCAGGTGTGCGGTATCATACGACACTGGTGCATGTGAACTCTACCATGATTACTCCCGAGTTTGCAAACGTAGAATTTGAATAAGATTTTGTCTCCTTCACTGTTGATGTCATTTGTTTCTTCTTTTTCTAATTACTGTAGCTAAGCTGGTGCCTGTCGGTTATGGAATTAAGAAATTACAAATCACCTGCGTCGTAGAAGATGAAAAAGTATCGACTGACTTTTTAGATGAGGAAATAACGGCTCACGAAGATTATGTAAGTCTGACTCGATGCAACAGATTAGAATTAGAAACTAGATTAATCTTTTTTAGCATACGTGAGTCGAAGGCTCAAGTGAGCTATTGTGATCACTCCCTGTCCGGCGTTCGTCCATAAACTTTTCATATTTTTTACTTCTTCTCTGAAACCACTAAATGGATTTTGACAAAACTTGACAGGAAACAAGTGGTCAAGATTCTTTACCAAGTTTGTAGTTTTCAGACAGATTGGCTTAGGGGTGGATCCGGGGCGGGGCAGAATAAGTCCCAAAAGGTACCCTCTTTAAAAATCTTCTGCTCCAGAACCATTAATTACATATAATTATAAATAATTACATTAATTGAAAAATGGATTGTTTTTGAGTGATCTACATGGATGTATGATTCAAGTTTGAATTTTTCATAGAAATCTTAATGTGTTTTTGAGGTCATTTCAGACTTTGTCATTTTTGCACGATTTCCTCAATTATCTCCCCTTGCATACACTTTTATAGTATAAATTATATTGAGATTGAATGGGAAATGACTTTGATGTGATAGGTTTTTGAAAAAATATGGTTTTATATGAAATATCTAAAAAAAAAATGAAAATTTCAATTGTGGCATGTCTTTGTATATTCTATTTGATCAACAATGTACTTTCTCTCCTGCTACATCTGCACGTAGTCTGCCAAAACGTTTTCAGTATGCTTATGAACACGCTTGCCAAATAACCATACAAGGTACCGTTACTGAATAATTTTTTTTTCCTGACAGGAAGTAGTATCAGATTAAAGAATACACTGGTCCAAAACAGACCAAATAGAAATTAGAACCCGGAAACAGGATTTCCTGGAATTTGTTCCAAGATAAATCAAAATGCAAAAAGCCGGGGTGGTACCACATAAGCTCTGGACATTTTGTCCTGGAAGGCAAAATACCAATATTGACCAATTAATTACGCAGAAAATTAGCCAATTACAAACTGTTTGGCCAATCTTGAAAAAAAAATATTAGTCAATGGTTACATTGGCTATAAATGGCAGTGTGAGTTTTGCAGTTTTTGAAATGTGTAGTTCTAACGGGACAATTTTACACATGTTGCAAACACGAGTCTAAATCAAATCATAACAGGGGTCACAGTTTAGTTTCAGGCACAAAAATACAAGCTACAGTAGGGCAAGAAAACAGAGGAAGGCAAAATATTTTATCCTGTACACCCCCATTTTGGTAATTGGACCAAACTGTTTGGATTTTGACCGAATCTGTATGTGCTGCTTTATCAGTTTAGATCTGTAGTTAGCGATATTTTTGTCATAAATAGATTTATGATAAAAAATGAATTTGATTTTTTGAAATTATTAATTTTGGACATTTCTTTTGATATTGATATGCAAATTAGACCTTCCTAGAATACAAAATTTTACGCTGTAATTTTGCCAAAGATAAAGTCTGTTGTATCTTTGAGTCTACATGTAAAGAATACTGTATTACATTGCTCAAATATAAATATCCTTTATGACTTAGTTCAGCAGCATCAGTATGTTAGCCTATACCTGGTAATTCATGGATATTTTCAGGATATAGCAAATTGCTGATCCAGATTCTTTGTATATCCCTAAAAACCGTAATCAATACTGTGATATCATTTCCACTGCAATTTGACCCTTTTTAGTTGTCTGGAGAGCCAATGTCATACATGACCTTATTGTTGTCGGTGTTCTTTAACCTGGCCTTGTTGGTCTCCATAGACAAAACTTTAACCTGGCCTTGTTGGTCTCCATAGACAAAACTTTAACCTGGCCTTGTTGGTCTCCATAGACAAAACTTTAACCTGGCCTTGTTGGTCTCCATAGACAAAACTTTGAACCTGGCCTTGTTGGTCTCCATAGACAAAACTTTAACCTGGCCTTGTTGGTGTCTGTAGACAAAACTTTAACCTGGCCTTGTCGGTGTCTGTAGACAAAACTTTAACCTGGCCTTGTCGGTCTCGATAGACAAAACTTTAACCTGGCCTTGTTGGTCTCCATAGACAAAACTTTGAACCTGGCCTTGTTGGTCTCGATAGACAAAACTTTAACCTGGCCTTGTTGGTCTCCATAGACAAAACTTTAACCTGGCCTTGTCGGTCTCGATAGACAAAACTTTAACCTGGCCTTGTTGGTCTCCATAGACAAAACTTTAACCTGGCCTTGTTGGTCTCCATAGACAAAACTTTAACCTGGCCTTGTCGGTCTCGATTTAAAGGCAAGGCACAGGGCTTTGATATTACACATATAGATTCCTTTTGACACAGTGACCTTGGACTGTGACTTACTTTTCAAAACTTTAACCTGAGCAGGAGGAATCAGAATATTTACCATACCTTGACCTTAAATCAGACAGATGTGGATTATAAACCAATTATGACAATTTTCAGGCATTTCAGGCAAGCTTTGATGTCATCTGACAACTCTTGTCCTGATATGTCGTGTCGCTTTCATTTTACAACTGTACTATATAGTAAATTCTTTATTTCACAGGTTCAGAGTGTAGATATCGTGGCCTTCAACAAGATATGAAGCAACATAATAAAGTGCCGTGAGAGAGTGAGAGAAGAGGAGTGAAATAGATGACACGCAAAACTTTAATTTAGACAATGTTCAGAGAATGACATTAAAGTATTCCAAGTTGAACTGTGTTTCTTCTTGATTTAACCAGTTACGAATATTAGTAGCCAATTTTGTTTGCAATGGAATAGACATACGTTTTGTGGATTTGCCATGTTGAATTGTTGGAACAGCAAATGAATTGTAATAATGAAAATCAATGTTCATATTTTGGTTCTCCCAATAAAAAAATTAAGAAACTGCGAGTTGTTACCACAGCGGATCTTTGACAATACCTTGTGTACACCTGAATTAACACCATTTACCTGTAGGGCACAGCCTAAGTCACTTGATCAATAAACATGATAAATGTGGAAGCTAACAGGACTGTAAAAACTCCCAGGTAATTGACAAGCAAGGTTTAAAATAAAAGTGGAAAAAGATGGCGAATATTTACTTGTTTGTTTGTTTGTTTGCCACAAATTATGACCTGTGTGTAACAAAA
This sequence comes from Atrina japonica, assembly GCA_030159075.1. Taxonomy (NCBI): domain Eukaryota; kingdom Metazoa; phylum Mollusca; class Bivalvia; order Pterioida; family Pinnidae; genus Atrina; species Atrina japonica. Next base: position 472,839 of record BROG01000497.1, on the reverse strand, counting down.
AACTTTATTTCTATTTTGTTCTATTTTTACTTCTTGTACTTGCTGTACAATGATAAGTGCTATACACAGGCATAAAAAAATCTTATAGATTTTTTTATATTTTGTGTAAATAAGGCCAGGTCCAGTGTGTCGTGCATATACAAATAGTATGGTTGAGTTAATCAATTGCAAGTGAATAATTGCCAAAATTGGTTTCTCAAGCAATTTTCACAAAATATATAGGGATTTAAGAATTTTTATGTCTGTATATATGTGTGTGTATATATATATATATATATATCAATTGTTTTTGTATATCAATTTAAGTAGTAAAAAAAGAAAAAAAAAAATTTTTATCAAAAAAGCACAGCTAATGCCCCTTCAGGTTTCATCTGATGGACTCGTGACTTTCACTTCATATGCCAAGGGCAAAGGAACAGTCACTGCCATTTTTTAAAGTCTTTGGTATGACTCAGTACTGGGAACCATCCACTTGCAAGTTGAACACTCCAGCACTAGACCACCACATTGGTACTGTTCCGTTGTATAAATTGAGTCATTCACCTTTTTATGTTTATTGAAATTGAGGAGGTGACTGACTTGGGGATACAATACCAAGTGGGTCAAATTTACGAATTTTCCCTCGGAAAATTGCCTTATTATGGTAGGCCTAGTCATGCTTTCTTCAAATGAGCAATAATTGATAATAATTTGTGTATCCCATACATTTACAAAAATAAAAAATTCAATTGCAGCTAAAATTCAGTGTTTCTTATTGTAAAATAATAAAAAAGTTCATTTCAGCTTGAGCATTGAGGAAATTTGATGATTTTAGACCATGTGGTCACTTAATATTGTTTATTCCAAAACTGCAAATGATTGTTAAAAGTGTAAATCAACAGGAAGACGTACAAGTATTTCTGATCTGACCACGTCAAAAATGGTTTTTATTTTCATGGTTGATTGTCTTTGAACAACATCTGTGGTCAATCCGAATCTCAAGACTGATTGTTAAACCTCTGAACCAATTGCAGAACCCATTACCTGCATATGTTAATTTTACTGGTAGTTGTAGTTATTTTTTTTCGCATAAATCTGTACTGTCCATTGAAAGATTGCCTATCAAACGGAAATTATATGTTGAATGGAGATTTCCGTTTTTTCACATGTAAGATTCTATTAATTTCCTACTTTGGACAGACATATCTAGCATTTCATCAGGTCGGAATTTATCTGTCCATGTCCTAGGGTGTAGCCCAGCAACACGTGCAATGACGTCACAATATAATATATGACGTATGACTTGTATATTGTGAGAATGCAGTGCATAAAAAAGATGCGTCACATTTTATTTGCGTACATACTCAAGGCATTTGTTCTATGAGAAAAATAATAAAATTAAAAAATAAAAATAAATAATAACAAATGTATTTTGACCTGAATAATAAATCTTGCATAGGTGTGTTGTGTGGATAAGAAAATCTCATACCGAAAGGTAAGACTCTTGGCCCGAAGTCATCAAATTTACTCGGTACTCGAGCCTAACTAACTTTTCATGATTTTAAGGTAAAAAAAAATAAACACGCAAAATTTATTCTGTAACTGGACATTTTTTGTATATTGATGGCATACAATCGGTAAATAATGATTAAAAGTATTCCTCCTTTGAGGAAAACTTCAGAAATATGAAAATATTGTTTGAGTATGTACTCAAATTTTGAGTACCGTACTTAACATATTTATTCATTTTTACAGGAAAATCCTAAGTATGACGCAAAAATTTATATGTGAATGATAAAAAAAAATAATTTGCTTCTTAATCATTCAAACCCAAACATTTTATAAACGATTTTATAGTCAAAATAATTAAATATATGTTGAGCTTGAGTATTGAGTAAATTTGGTAAGTGCAGTCAGAGAAATTCTAGCTTGGTAGATTTGCCTGTCAAAGATGTGAGAAAATGAAATCTTAACCCCCGTAGTAAGAACATAGAAGTCCAATCCTCCGGATATTTTCTTATCAACTTAACACACCCACGTAAGATTAAACTCAAATGCTATTATTGACCGATATTTTATCTTTGAAACGAGATCAATTTGTAATTTTACTTCGTACGAAGTCTTTGCTAATACTAATAGTTTGTCCAAGATCTCGACGAAGGTAGAGATAAGAGTAAGTGTTTCATACATTACGACAGAATGGTTATTTTCACCACAGCTGTTTGGATTTCATTGTTTGTGTGGACAGAAGGTGCCGGACCTGTGGATCCGGACTGTCCACATCCTTGCTACGTTAACGGTCACAAATTCTGTATTCCTCCGCCTTGCCCGCCTCCACCACCTACTTGTAAACACCCATTTACTCCCCTAGGGCAGTGTTGTGAGATATGCGATACAGGTAAATAACTTTCTGTTTGTTTGTTTGTTTGTTTTTATACCCGAGTTACTCACGTGACTAATGAACAAAACACATCTCTATGTAAAAAGACCATCCGGTTTATTCCTCCTATTCTAACATTTGAAAAATTAGAGGAGGGGAAAATGTGAAAAAGTTTGTTGGAATAGCAGGAATTCTTCATAAACAATAAATTAAGTACAATTAGCTTGTAAATACACCAAGCTTAAATACCTCAGGTAATCACAGGTAAAAAGTAAAAAAAAAAAAAAAGTTGTCAAATACTGAAGAAAAGTTTATTTGCATATAGATGCATATATATATATTTACCGTGAATCATTCAATAAGTGTAAAAGGAAAGCATTTATATAAAAATTTTAACAGATTCTAACTTTGTCAACCGCAACAATTATCATGTTAATTATAATGATACTATTTTGAACTGGGTTCAGTTTATATGATGAACTATAACAGTGCTATGAAATATAAATAATTAAATATGTGTAAGAGAAAAAAAATATAAAAAATTGAATTTAACTGAATATTTTAATTTACTTAAATACCAAAATTTTAATAAATTTACCATGAAACTGAAAAATTAAAGATGTGTAAGAGAGAAAAAATATAAAAATTTGCTTAATACCAAAATGTTGCTAAATATTTTATTTTACCTTGGTTAATACCAAAATTATACTTAAATTATCATGAAATTAAAAAAAATTAAAGGTGTATAATGGAGGGAAAAAATCTAAATTTGGCCGAATACTACAATTTTGCTTAATATTTGAATTTTACTAAAATTACCATAAAATAAAGATGTGTTTAGTGAGAACAAATATTAAAATTTACATGAACACCTTAATTTCACTAAATACTCGAATTTACCTAAATTTAACTTAATTTACCATGAAATTAAAAGATTAAAGTGTGTTAGCAAGAACAAATATCAAAATTTACATGAATATCTTAACTGTTCTAAATAATTGAATTTACCTAGATAACAGATTTTTACTTACCCCTAATTTACCATGAAATGGAAAAATCAAAGTGTGTTAGAGAGAACAAAATAAAAAAAATTACCTGAATACTGTAACCTTAATTTTACTTAATATTTGAATATACCTGAATACCTTAATTTTACTAAATTTATTATAAATTTGTAAAGAGAAAAAATTTACCTGGATATCTAAATTTACCTGTACAGCACATGTATTGCAATTAGCGTTGAATTGCTAAAACAACATACCTACCTTATAAAAACATCTATTGTTCATACAATATTGGAAAAGGAGGAATCTGATTTTTGCAAATGTTGGAATAGGATGAAGACAGCGACCATCCTTATATCGTTAGTCATTCACAAAATTTCCTATGTTATATATTGTTATTATGGAAATGTTATCTATATTCAAAATTATATTATTTTGAAATTAAATACCAATTAAACACGCTTTGGAAAGAAGAGTTATAACATCCAGCGATAGTTTGTGTTCAATATACTATAGGTTGACTTAAGGAAACTTTATTTTTCTTTATATATTTCATATAAACTTTTTTTTTTCAAAGCCAAACGTATCACAAATTCATTTCATTTCCTGTTGAGTTTGAATACAATTATCACAATTAAACAATAATGATTTGGAGTGTTGGTGTTGGTTTTGTTAACAATATCCATTTTTCGATTGATAAGTTTTGCAGAATGCAAAATTTTAATGTCTCGTTTTTGGATATATTTGTACATACATATATAAATCACAGATACCATAGTGTAAATCTTGAGGATGTCCGAGATACAGATACAAATCTGGTGATATTGGACAAACACGGATTCCATAGGTGAGATCGAGTGCCATGGAGAAGTACGCATCCCCTGTTGACCGGCCACACCCGCCGTAAGTGCACAATCAAATTCAAATAAAATGAGTGAGAAATAAATTCTCGCCACAGTTGGTACAGACGACTCAACAATGAACAGGTAAATCAACAGTTCATTTAGTGAAACAGTAATCGCAAACACGGATATTATACCGACCGTAAAATTTGCGGAACGTTCACATCGAACGCAATTATCGATATAGCTGTGCCAATAACTTGTCAGTAAGTAGGTTACCTCTGTATATGAAATGTTCATATGGTGAACATGCTCTGGCACATCGGATCATTTGTGAAATATCAACACCATATGCAGGTGATTGCGGGATAATACTACCAAGTTTAATATCGACATTAGCGGTTTTTCGACTTTTCCGATCTCGAGTTATCAGGTCTTTTATTAGTGAGATATTGAAGGAAAATTGCCGGGACCGGCACTTGATCTCCAGATCGAGATTGGATAAATCGAGATTACCGATCTCGACATAACGAGTTTTGACTGTACATGTATATATATGGAAAATAAGGAGTTGTGATATAATGAATATTATTTTCTGCCAAAGTAGCTAAATCTTGGAGACAGACATCTGTTGTTCTACTGTAGGTAGTTGTTTTTAATTGTTTCAGATCAATATCATTGGGCTTGAGTACTGAATAAATTGGTGAAATTGGGCCCGAGTACTGAGTACATTTGGTGATGTTGGGCTTGAGTACTGAGTAAATTTGGTGACGTTGGACCCGAGTACTGAGTAAATTTGCTGACGTTTGGCCTGAGTACTAAGTAAATTTGGCAATTTTTGGGCACTCACTGCTATTTAGAAATAGAGGTCATGTCATCCGAGAGAAGAGTATTATTGTTTCAGTTAAAAGTCATCTGAACCGATTGTGACGGGAATTTATTCATCATCTATTTCATTTGAATTTGATTGTGGACTCACGGCGGGTGTGACCGGTAGACAGGAAATGCTTACTTCTCAAAGACACCTGATCCAACCTCTAGATTTTTAGAAGTCCGTCTTTGTCCAATATTCACCAGACTTGTATATTGCATACTGGTCATCCCGAAGATTAATACTTTGGTATCTGTGATTTTTACATATTCATAAAATGTCAGCGTGAAATCAATATTTCTAAACTTGTAAAGAATATTACACAACATTAAAATATTAAGCTGTCTGTTTTATCAAAAGATTGCCCAAATGGAACATGTAACATCGGAGATGGAAAGGTCTGTTATCCAGTTTCCTGTCCGACGCCACTGTGTAAAAACCCTGTGTTAACAAAAGGAGACTGCTGTCCGCATTGTCCAGGTAAAAGCGTATTATCTTGTAATATTGATATATAATTAAACCTCATCTAAGGACCACCTCACTTGGGAGATCACCCCAGGTGATGAATGTTCAATCTCTTGAAAATTTCTGAATAAATATTTAATAAGTAGGCCTACATATCTTCACTGAAGAGACCACCTAGCATATCAGCCCACATCCAGTCAGCCAGTTGGTCTTAACAGCGAGGTCTCACTGTATGTACGTTGGCTTTCGTATAGAAAGTGGTGGAAAGGTTGCAGTACCTCGAGTTACTGAAAACAAACGAATACAATGACTGACGCCGATGCGTCGTAGGATCTTGAAAGTGTCACGCATAACTTGCCTCTCATTCATTGCGTTTGGCGTTATTCATTTAAGTTTTCGATCGCGATAACTCATGGTACCGCAATATTTTTACCACTTTCTATACGAAAGTTAAGGAGCCGGCCTGGCTCAGTCGGTAGTGCGCTCGACTCTTGATCGTGAGGTCGTGAGTTCGAGTCCAGCCGGCGGTAGGTTGGTTTCCTGTCCTGCGGAGGAGACAGTAAAACCCGAGGTCCCGTGTCACAGTAGGTGTCGGCACGTTAAAGAACCCTCACTGCTCAATGACCGTAAGTGCCGAGCATAGGCCAAAATTTGAAGCCCATCACCGGCATTTGGTGACGTCTCCATATGAGCAGTGAGGGTTCTTTAACGTGCGACACCTACTGTGACACGGGACCTCGAGTTTTACTGTCTCATCCGAAGGACCAACCCGCCGCCGGCTGGATTCGAACTCACGACCTCACGATCAAGAGTCGAGCGCTACCGACTGAGCCAGGCCGGCTCGACAACTTATTTAAAGCCTGTCATTGGTTAAAATTGTAATGATGTTGCAATAATTGAAATGTACAAAAATGTAAAAGCCTTCATTTTCCTTCAAAATCTTTATCTTTTTGTATAGTCATATGATAGATGATAGATGCATATAATTGATAGCTTGAATATTGCATGAGGAATATTTTATCAAAATTTCAACGTCATACATCTAAAACACCTGTATTTGGGATAACGTTAAAAATGCTTAATCTGTCAAATTCCTGTACAGATCGGGAACCTAACACAAGATGTAATTTATGTAAACTGTAGTCATGGTTTCTGTTTCATTGATAAATCGCACCACCACAACGAAATTTCCTACAATAATTACTTCTGAAGTATCTGAAACATAAAATATTCTACATTGAAATGTGTCTCTGTCAGTAAAACATAATTTGTGTAATACTTTTTTTCCGTGAAATTCTTAAGATTGTCCACATGGAACGTGTAAAATTGGAAACAAGGAAATGTGCTATCCTGTTCCTTGTCCATTGCCGCCATGTAAAAATCCCGTCACTACGAAAGGAGACTGCTGTCCACATTGTCCAGGTTAATATGTTTCAGAATACCTCAAACTGTTTGACCACCCATCTTTTATTTAACACTTCAAAATGAAGTGATTAGATAATGTTTACTTCTCACGAATTTCCATTTTCAATGAGAGAATCTCTTAATTTCAAATAAGACGTTTTCTTCTAAGCAACAATTTGTCTCTAAAACATCTTGCATGTCCAATGATCTCTCTCTCTCTCTCTCTCTCTCTCTCTCTCTCTCTCTCTCTCTCTCTCTCTCTCTCTCTCTCTCTCTTTTGTTTGCTTGTTGCTTATTAACGTTCCACTAAAGAATCTTTCACTCATATGGAGACGTTCTCTCTCTGTCTGTCTGTCTCTCTCTCTCTCTCTTTTGTTTGCTTGTTGCTGTTTAACGTTCCACTAAAGAATCTTTCACTCATATGGAGACGTTCTCTCTCTCTCTCTCTCTCTCTCTCTCTCTCTCTCTCTCTCTCTCTCTCTCTCTCTCTCTCTCTCTCTCTCTCTCTCTCTCTCTCTCTCTGTTGAAATTTGTGAAACATTATTCCTCGTTTCGCGATACATTTACACGTTGGGCTGTTGTATGAGTTGAAGAGGGACAATTACAGAAAGATAATAAATGATCCATTCACGTATTGCATACACAGTTTATAATAGGCATACGAAATATATACGACATTAAGTTGATTAGATATTATTAATAACGCATTCAACATAATGGATTTACAATCATTTGAATTAATTTCAGAAATCGATGTAGAGACTGATCAGATTGAAAAAAGAGCAGGTTGCACACCAATATGTGAGCAGGGCGGCAAACAATACTGTTTTCACCCTCCTTGCCCATTTCCTCCTTGTGCAAACCCCTACACTCCCAAAGGAAAGTGCTGCCCCGAATGTCCACAAGGTACAGTAAGACACTTGTGTTTCGCATTTAATTTGCATTGTTCCGCTTGCGATGTTGTAGTGATAGGACATTCGACTCGCAACCCGGAGGTCCGCGTTCAAATCACATTCAAACAAAACTTCTATGTAATAAGGTCTACACTTTAATTTGTTTCTATTTAAACAGAAACGACCACAACGATAGAAATGACCACAACGAAGGACTGTACTCCTATTTGTGAACAAGGTGGTCATGAGTACTGCTTTCATCCACCTTGTCCCCTGCCTCCGTGTGTGGACCCTGTTACGCCACCTGGAAAATGTTGTCAAGAGTGTCCTAATGGTATGCTTTATTTGTACTGTTTATGTTTATACCGATTACACAAACCCGGACAATTGATTTATAGAGATCAGCTAAATGCGAATGTTTTCCACACGCTTTTCACAACATTTGACATTTTGTTTTCTGTATAAAACTTTAACACAGCGTTACATACCTCACGGTTTGTTTTCTGTGTAAAGCTTTAACACATAAAGATATATATAAAAAAAGCGAATAACTGAAATAACAGTCCCCGATTCATCTTCTTTATAAGGTATGAAACAACAGATCTGAATGTAAAGTAATGTTTTAAAGACATAGAGTCTATTTACAATTACGGTTAACCTCTCCAGCTTATCAATACGATACTTTGATAACTGACAATATATCGCTTGAATGACTTCGATGTTCAATTATTGAGATGAATACCGTATTAAAAAATATAGTTCTTCTAAACACTCGCATACATATCTTTCAATTGGAATTTAAAAAGAGGACTCCCGTTATTAAAGATGACTCATGTTAAAGAAACTTCACACTTGGCGCTTACTATCGGCAAGAACAGACCAGCGATGACAAGTTCGACTTCTTCAGTAGTTACATGTTTGTTTTTTTGTTTGTTTTTGTTTTGTTTTTCTCTTTTTTTTGCGGTAGACCAGCATATGTTCAGAGTTGGGTTCCTTCCCATAATTCAACAGTACTGTTGCGATTGACACTAGAATAAGAATTTTCAAATGATCTTTTAAGAACTCATCAAAAACAAAACAAAAATTATAAATCTTCAGAATCCATGAAAACAATAGCGGAAAGAGTTGTCAAGTTGTCGGCCATGATTATGTGACACAAAGGCTCGGCTTCCTGAATGTTCGCTTATTGACAATCCCGACTTAGTCTAATTTTACCCAATGGTAAGCACTCAGTTTGCATAAATCTATACGTTAAATACACAACACATCGCTTTTAGGTACTTATGCTTAAGGTCAAAGTTTCTTTGTAGAACGTAAAGCATAAAGTCTCAAAAATGATACGTGTATATTTCATTTGCATTTGTACAATGATTTTATTTATTACGGCAACAAGAATATATAATGCTCATGGATTTTATTTCAGGAGCCAACTGTATGATAAACGGTACGATATATCCAGCATTCCAGGACACTGTTGTCAACGGTTTAGTGTGCAGATGTACTGGGCTTGGTCAGTTTGGTTCTGGGAAATGCACGAGTGCCAGTACTGTTGGCTGATCTACTTACCAACTGCTTCGAAGATTTTTTTCAATGCTTTATCAACGATAAAACGAAGAAGCACAAATTAAAGCAAAAATTAATGAAATCAATGTTTGGTGAAAGATAATTGCAGACTAATTTCCCATAAAGAAATTAATGGACCGTAATGTTAATGGATTATAATGATATATATTTTTTTTTATTTGATTGACATTTTAGGTAACAAATTGTTTGATTAAAATGATTGCGATTCATACAAATATGTTCTTTATATTTACCGTGAAAATGACTTATTTGTTTGGTTATTTGTACGGCGCCCCTTTAGTGACAGTATATTTTTATAATATTGTGCGCACAGTTTAGTTATATTGTGCGCAGTTTCACAAATACTATATTGTGCGCACAGTTTAGTTGTATTGCGCGCACAGTTTAGTTGTATTGTGCGCACAATTTAACTATATTGTCCACACAGTTTAACATTCATTATATTGATCGCACAAATTAACTGAGCACAGTTTAGCCGTATTGTGTGCACAGTTCAGTTATATTGTGCGCACAGTTTAGCTATATTGTGTTCAGTTTAGTTATATTCTGCGCACAGTTTAGCTATATTGTGCGCACAGTTTAGCTGTATTGTGCGCACAGTTGAACCATATCTGAATATTTAAGAAGAGGCCCAATGGGGCCTTATAAGTCGCTCACCTGGCAAATTTGTTCAACATTGCATAAGAAGTCAAAATGTCTAAAAGACATCAGTCTAATTACTAGATTGTCATAGATGTTATAATATGTTCCCAGTTGTGACTCCTTTTGGAGCCTCTATGTGTCTTAGCCTCCTTTCCTTTGCAATCATTATGTGGCTTTATATGGGAATAGTTCCTACAAAAGTTTGTTTGTTTACTTTGCCTATAACCTAAACTTTCGACCCCATGGCCTTGACACTTTGTCAAACTGGTTATTAACAACAACTTTATAATATATATTTGGATACAAAATGCCTATAGTAAAATCCATATTACCTGGTAGACGGAGTCCTGTGAAACCTTCCTTGATCTGGACGAGTTTAAATTTTAGGTAATAAAGCGTGGCATTAAAATCACACTGACTAGAGTTATCGTTCCTACTTGTTATCGTACATAATAAAGTATCCAGTGAGGAATAAAACGTGCAGCTTGTCCTAACTGATAAGGCCCCCCATATTATCTATTTAGATACAGCTAAACTGTGCGCACAACATAATCAAACTATGCGCACAGTATAGCTAAACTGTGCGCACAATATAGTTAAACTGTGCGCACAGTATACCTAAATTGTGCGCATAATAAAAGTAAACTGCATACAATATAGCTAAACTGTGCGCACAATATAACCAAACTGCCCACAATATAACTAAATTGTGCGCACAATATGGCTAAACTATGCGCACATTATAACTAAACTGTGCACACAATTTAACTAAACTGTGCGCACAATATAACTAAACTGTTCTAACAATATAAATAAACGATTGCACAATATAGCTAAACTGTGCGCACAATATAATGAATGTTAATCTGTGCGCACAATATAGTTAAACTGTGCGCACAATATAGTTAAACTGTGTGCACAATATAGTTAAACTCTTCGGATCCAAACGATAGCGCAGGTTATTATTGACTTTGCCAATATAAAAAGGTGGAGATAAGTGTTTTGCCCCTCTATAATGAATTAAATGTATGTATTACCAGCTCGCAATTAATCCTCATATCTTTCTTTAAAACGAATCCTTTTTCGATTAAAACTTGATTTTCTGAAATAACAAAAGTTCCATGCACGAATGAACGTTATAAAATATGGCAACGTCAGTAATAAAAGGATGAATTGATTTAAAAAGCTGAAGCTGAATAAAAAAACTAAGTGAAGGCTGGCCTTGTTGATATTGTTATTGTCATTTTATAATGATTATCATTTATCTAAATAATGTAGACTGCAATATCATTTTGTAAACAATGTACTCTAGATTTATGACTATGTAAAACAACCTTGTGAAGCGATATTCACCAGCACATAAAACTAGTATTCAATGTCCGCATAGTTTTGTTACTTTATGGTCGCTACGGGGATCTTGTTAAACAAAAGCCACCTCCTTTTAGGAATTTAGATAGACTTCCTTTCGCCAATCATATGTAAAAGTGAGATTTTCACCGGATTTGACCTTTACACCGAACTCAAGAGGTTTTCATGCAGCATTTGCGACGGGTGTGGTATGCTGACAGAGAACACTGACTCCTTACGGACACCTGGTCACATCCCGTTTGGGATTCGCAATTGTTCTTCATGTTTAGACCATTTTTATATCTAATTTGTCGTATTTTGATGGACTTGGAGCTCGTTTTACAAAAAGTTGTAAGTGCATTACTCCTCCATTGCACCTGATCCCACCTCTAGAATTCCAGAGCTCCGTGTTTGTCCAATGTTCACCAGATTTTATATTTTCTCCTGGATATCCTGAAGATTAATACTGTGTTATCTGTGATTTTTATATTCATATTCAAATTCAGATACTACTACAGTCACTACACTAGTTAACATCTATTGTATCCAAATATCATAAACTTATTAAGTCATAGGTTTTTAAAAAGTCAAAAGAAATGTTCTCGGCAAATGTTGTTTGCGGGTCAAGTTCCAGAAATATTGGCGGTCGTTATAAGTCCAGCTAAAAATGTTCATTTACAAGGGGTTGACGATTTCTCATAAACCAGCCCTAGGTAAATGACCATCACTTTGAACGTGAATGAAATATTCAATACATATACCCGACGAAAAGAATAATACATGTTTTATTTATGAGGTCTATTTGCGTAACAATTCATTGAATTCTTTGTACCTATGCCAGCCACTCGTTTCATATAGAAATGACTTCTTTTGTCCAGTAAATAAAAATAGAATCAATGACTGCATTTATGAGGAAAAGCTAATGCGGGAATATGAAAGGAAAAACAATATTATTTCTAAATTCTCTTTAATTCATCAATAAATTGACATATGTCTATGTCTATTTAACAATATTTTCACCAAAGATAAAAATTCAATTATTTTGGTTCATTAAATATCATATGAAAACAACAATATAACAAAACTGGCAATAATTATCCTACTGAAATTCATTTACCTTCCTCTCCTGGAAAAGTATGTATATTATCTATTTGATTGTTTTTATTATTAATTTTTTTTCCTGAAAATTGTTTTAAATGAAAGAACGTAAAAACAGGTCCGCATCTGAAACATGCATTGCAAGGAAAAAAAAGAATGGTGCATGTTTACCTTTTTTCATAATCTTATCTGACGGTAAAACATTTTCCTTTTGTTATTTTGTATAGAGTGACATAACAAACTGGTTATAAAACTAATGAAAGCATTTTACAGATGTCGATCTCTTGCTGAGGTAAAGTAGTAGAGTATTCGACTCGCAGGCAGACGGTACCGATTGTTCCGTTGTAGTAGCATAGACTTTTTCCCCGCATAGTTCCCCCCCCCCCCGAAAAGCTGACCCGGGCCCAACTTCCCCCATGGGGGGAAAAAGCGCCCCAGCATATTTTTCTGTTAATCTTCGGTCAAAATAGATAAATATAATTCTAATAAAAGAACCGGGGACGGATAGATATGTAAATATGTCAGAGGGGGGGGGGGTTACCGTCATTTGGGGGAAAATTCTATGCTGGGGCGTTTTTTCCTAGGGGAAGTTGGGCCCGGTTGATTCTTCCTAGGGGAAATTCTATGCAGGGCCCATTTTTCCGGGGGGGGGGGGTTGGCCCGTTCTCCCTGGGAGAAACTCTATGCAACTCACCGGCATTTAGCGACGTCTCCATATGAGTGAAATATTCTTGAGTGGGACGTTTAACTCTATGCTAATACACCGTCACAAAGAGCTGGGCATATTAAGTAAGAATTGGCATCAGCCCATGGCATACGTCACAATATCTGGCACGTCACTAAAATTAGTGACATCTCCATGATTGTAAAAAAATGGAGGAGGAAAAACAACAAATAAAATAATAATACTGATACCGATAAATATAGAAGTTGTTGTTGTTGTTGTTGTATTGTTGTTTAACGTCCCACTCAAGAAACCTTCACTCATATGGAGACGTCACCAATGCCGGCGAAGGGCTTCAAAGTTTGGCCTACGCTCGGCACTTACGGCCATTGAGCAGTGAGGGTTCTTCCACGTGCCGACACCTACTGTGACACTGGACCTCGAGTTTTTGCTGTATCATTCGAAGGACAGATCCCGTGTCACAGTAGGTGTCGGCACGTTAAAGAACCCTCACTGCTCAATGGCAGTAAGCATAGGCAAAAATTTGAAGCCCTTCACCGGCATTTGGCGACGTCTCCATATGAGTGAAATATTCTTGAGTGGGACGTTAAACCATAATAAACAAACAAACAAACAAACGAAGGACAGGAATCCGACCATAAAATTTTTATGATTAAAACTTATATCAGTCTAGAACTTGTTTGTATAAATGTATAAACGCTTTATGCATTTGTATTAACGAAGAGTTGTCAATCAGATGCTCAATATGATTTCTACGGTACGTGGATGCTCAGAACACACGAAGTAAAGAACCATTATTATGAGGGTTACCTATAGTGTTACATGCATGAGGGTTGATCGGTGCTTGTTTACTAATTATTTGTACTTGTTGAACTTAGTTAATCTGGACCTTTCTGGAAGATCAGTTATTTTTGTTTCTAGGTCAGTCAAACTATGTCATCATGTTACTCTATATAACCACAGGGAATTTCCATGAAGGTGCTAGAAAGATAATTTTCTGGATTATACCTAATCTAGAGTTTTCTGGAACTATACTAGAGTATTTACACAGGTAGATGGTCAGATCTGTAGGCAGGTTAAGTTTAGAACAGATAAAACATGGGAGATTACCTGAGTCTAGCAGACCATATTTTTATAGACTGGATGTTATACAAAAGTAGCGCACATAAATATAACATACAATTTGAAATTTATTGTGTATTCGAGTGGATTTCTTTTAATATTAAATTCGGATTGGAATTGTTATGTGTATTCGAGTAGATCCCTGGCTATAGATACTGATACTGTTGTGACTTCAATTATTGTAAACTATCATTTCGATTAACTTTTTAATTTGTTATATTGTTAATAAAATTTATAAATTAACTTTACTGTGTTCTTGATTTTTGCTGGCATACATCAGGGTAATTCTGACCCATAACAAAATTGGATGGGGGCTCGTCCGGGACAATTGGTACAGATGATGATGATGATGATGATGATGATTGTGATGATGAAGATGATGATGATGGCGATGATGATTGTGATGATGATGATGATGATGATGATGATGATGATGATGATGATGATGATTGTGAAGATGATGATGATGTCATTGATGATAGTCTTTATCCATGCTATCTCTAACAATTCCCTTTTTTCTATTGTTGTAAATCAGTTACGTTGGCTCCTTGGTTAGTAAAGGGTAACGTGAATCATTTATCAATAAATGAAACATTATATTTAGTGGCAATAAAAATATGTTCTTGAGGAGAATGGTGTCATTGTCAAATACATAAAGAATAGGGTATTGATTGTTAGGAGATAAATCGTAATTGTGATAAATATTATCTTTACGCTTTCATGTTTTGAATTGGTGAAATTGACACTAACAATAACAATATCTGATTAATTATAGGTAAGGAAATCGATCAGCCATAGATATTCTATTACTTCTGCAGAAAAAGAAGCCACGGAATTTGATCGAGTATTTTTTCCTCGGACTAACTATTTTTATTTTTCTCAGCGAACGAGTGACGCGGGTGATTAAAATGTATAGGACAATGTTACTTACCTTCATGATGATGGCCATAGGTAAGTTTTGATGACATGGGAAAGTGTTAATGATCATAGGTAAGTGTCGGTGACATGGGAAAGTTTTGATGGCCATAGGTAAGTTTTGATGACATGGGAAAGTGTTGATGATCATAGGTAAGTGTCGGTGACATGGGAAAGTTTTGATGATCATAGGTAAGTTTTGATGACATGGGTAGGTGTTGATGATCATAGGTAAGTGTCGGTGACATGGGAAAGTTTTGATGGCCATAGGTAAGTCTTGATGACATGGGTAGGTGTTGATGATTAACGGTAAGTTTTGATGACATGGGAAAGTGTTGATGATCATAGGTAAGTGTCAGTGACATGGGAAAGTGTTGATGATCATAGGTAAGTTTTGATGACACGGGAAAGTGTTGATGGCCATAGGTAAGTTTTGATGACATGGGTAAGTGTTGATGGTCATAGGTAAGTTTTGATGACATGGGTAAGTGTCGATGATCATAGGTAAGTTTTGATGACAAGGGTAAGTGTTGATGATGGCCATAGGTAAGTTTTGATGACATGGGTAAGTGGTGATGGTCAAAGATGAGTGTTGATTTTAAAATGTAAGTGCTGGTGGTCAAAGATAATTGTTAAATGTCATAGGTAAGTGTTGACGAACGATCATAGATAAGTGCCGGTGTTCATAGGTAATTTTTGAATGCCATAGTTAAGATTTGGTGGCCAAGGTAATTGTTCATAGGTAAGTGTTGATTGCCGGTAAGTATGGATGGACAGAGGTAAATGTTGATGGAAAAAGGTAAGAGTGGAAGATATTTTTCAAATTTTTTACGCGTTTAGATACAAAAGGAATTTCTAGAATTTAATTAAGTGATCACAAGACTAAATAGGAAATTAACTGATCATCTTATTGATTTTTCTTCATTTCAAATATTTAAAAAAAAGAATATTAAGTAATATCGAAAAGAGGTGTGTTTTAAATGTTATTGGAAATTTACTTTTTTCTTCATTTAATCCCGCCAAGAAAACTTAGATAGTAACAGTGTTACAGAGATAGACGTATTTAACAAATCAGGAGCGTTAAATATTTGGTTTTATCTCTTTCGGAACTAGTATCTATATATATATATATATATATATATATATATATATATATATATATATATATATATATATATATATATATATATATATATATATAGATGGTATCAGAGATTGTTTATGTATTGATCTCAAATTTAATATAAATATTTATTTCCGAAAGGAAAGGTAGAGGCATACAATGCCAAATAATAAAACTAAACGTGTTGACAAATCTGTCTAAGAGTACCCACTGTGAAATTAATATCCTAGCATTTGAGAAGTTTAGAATTTATGTGATGGTATCTGAGCGAAATATCTCCACAAGCAGTGGCAACGACCCAGTGGCTATAAATATCATTATTAACATTACCAAATTTATGGCTTTACAATAGTTCAATACGATCTGTTAATAAGACTTCATCAGTTGAGCGTAAATTTAATGTAGATGTATATTTCCGAAAGAAAATGTGGTAGCAACTTTATCTTCATTTTTCAGTGACTTGCAATGTGGCTGTTTGGAGAAGACAGAGAACTCTTGATGGTTATGTACATAGTGACAACAGTAACTCCCGCACGGTTACTTCGTTATCAGAATGCGCAATTGAGTGCACGGAGACTAGCAACTGTATTTCATTCTTCTATTCCACGAACGACTCGGCTTGTCGTATGCTTCCGTTTACAGTGGTGGCACAATATGGTCTGGGAATCAATCAAAATTCTCTTTACTTTAAGAAAGGTAAAATTACAAATCCTATTTACGTTTGAATTGCCACATTGCTCACCCTTATACATTTAAACTCTGATATAGCGAAATCCTGAGGACGTTGTATAAAATTCGTTGTAAGCGTAATTCGTTATACATGTATAGAGATTTCGTAACTTGAATATAACGAATTCGTTTTAAAATAGCTTAATTACTTTGCATAAGAAAATGTATACCTACGCTTGCTTTATCTTAAAGAATAATGACGGCTATTTCAAAGAAAAAAATGTTTTATTCAATTCAATTTGATACAATTATTTATTGTTAATAGCGAATTATCTTAGTTCTATTTAATAAAAAAGTGCCGCTGCGAAGAATTGAATCCCAATTCGAATATGATTCATATATTCCACTGCATTGTCTGATTCTTACCGAGATTTAAGGAAACAAAACGGAAAATATGTTACGTTATCATTCTTCTCTAGATTCTAAAATTATACATACGATAGAATAAATGTAAACACCATTAAAATTGTTTGTTATTTTGTATCACCAGACACTATGCAAAAAAAACTTTTTTCCAGAAATTTTGTATTTGATATAGCGATGTAGGCTGTATGACAGGAGAGATCGATTAGATCTTTTAAAGAAAAAAAAAAGAAAAAACTTCGTTATGAAAAGTAGATTTTACATTCTATTTCAACTCAAGGTGAAAAGGAATTACTTATTATTATAAGCGTAAATTCGTTATAAGCGTGATCGCTATAGACACGATAGTTTTGTATATATTATTAAGGAACCGACCTGGGAAATCAATTCCCTTCGATATAGCCGTAAATTCTCTAAATCCGTGTTTGCTATATTCGTTGCTAGTTTTACAGTATTTGAGAAGAAAGGGAGAAAGAGGAATCATATTAAGTTCTATATTTTTGTTTTAGAAACTGGCTGCAGTGACGAGTTTACATATGAATCTACAATCGGAGTATGTTTTAAGTTGAATTTGACTCGCATGAACCATGAAGATGCTGTTAATACGTGTATTAGCTACAAGGGCAGACTACTCGTGGTTGATTCGGATGAAAAACAAACGTTTTTTGAAAATCTTTTACAAACTCCAGGTAAATATAATAGTAAAGCTCTATCGAGATAAACAGGCACATGTCCATTGTTCAACTAGATTAATTAGAATTTTATCAGTAGTGACTTCTATAATAACTATAACATGCAAGGCAATGTATATTACATGTACGTCCCTATTTTTTTTAACCTTTCCATCCCTTAGTATCTATTGTTTATATCAGTCTGCTATGGCCTGAAAGGATTAAAGGATTAAGAAATAATGTTTCTGTTTTTGGTAAAACTAGGATGTACAATTTTATCTCTGTTGACATATAGAAAGAATTATAGTTGTAATAATACACAGGCAAATTTGTGAGGGGAGATGTTATGGAGATGTTAATTGTCTGACTGTAATTGTTTGTCTATTGTTTTTTATGCATCGTTTGTCCTTGAGTTATTATTATTATTATTATTATTATTATTGCTGTTGTTGTAATTGTTGTTGTTGTTGTTGGTGTTGTATTTTCTTGTAAATTCTGGAGGTTATATTTGCCTTTGTATTAGCACTGTTTCGAGTTCGTAAATAATCCTTTATTATTCTAGATTTTTGTTCTCGTATCACGTTACTATCGCTTAACGTTAGGCATGGATACATCCGGTTAGATAATTTATATATTAGATGCAAGAGCATATACTTGATTTCCTAAATAAATCAAAATGTCACACGATCTCAAGTCGGCTGAAGTGTTTAGACGTGTACGACAAATAGTAACTAATACCAGTAATGTGACGCCCAGATATAAGTAATGGTTGGCTTATTCATGCCGACATATATCGACACAAGTGAAATAACTAATGCTGGAGATGAGCTCGGCAATGTTTAGCTTTTCTTAAAGAAGACTGTTGTCTACCTACATTTTATTTCTTCGTCAACGCGAAGGGACTTGAACCGAAAATCGCTATGTTACAAAGTTAAAGCGATGCACGAAAAACTTGGAACCGCAACCGATTACATACGAATCCGAAACAGTACTATTGTTTCTTTGTTTCTTAACCATTATATTTTGTTTTCTCTGTACAATGTATGGCAATGTGTCTTCATCAGCATTACGATATATATTACCGTTGTCGTAATATTGCCTTTAGTGATGTATTAACATGTCATATTTCAGACTACATTGGTGGTCCCTATTGTATTGATGGCTCTGACGCAGTTGTCGAGGACACGTGGTTATATAGTGACGGTACACCGGTTACGTACACCAAATTTGGACCTGATCAACCTTCGACCAACAAAGATCGTGAGGACTGTTTAACTCTAGCTCAACAGTTTAATTACAAAATGAACGATGTCTCATGCAAAGCGGAATGTAGACCTATTTGTGAGATCGTTTTGTGAGATACAAAAACAGATGTAAACCTCTAATTTGAAATATTCATCATCATTGAAATTTGTTTCAACAAGGCGGTGCCATTACTTATATTTTATCTTTGTGTGCACTAGCTATGTTTTGCTTACTGAACTGTTCAGTTTCTTATTCGATATAAGTTGTTGAATCTGTATACCAACTTCGATGTTGATTTATATTTTTTATTTTGATTGACTGTTAAGCCGCTGGTGTGATCAGTCAACCTTATCCACCCTCTGAACTTTCCTGACTTCCATATTGGTTCAAAGTTCACTAAATTTGTATACTTTCTCCTTGACCTGCTGATGATCAATACTTTGGTATCTGTGATTTTTTATATTTATCAAAGTCTACATATTTTAGAAAAAAACTTGTTACAATGAGATCTATAGATCTATAGTTTGATTTACGCTAGACAGAAAATTGTTATTATAAAAACTTGATTATGACATATAACATAGTAAAAATCTAGGTTTAATATAGAAAGATAAGATATATATCATAACAGATAACATAATAAGAATCTAAATTTAATTATAGAAAGATAAGATATATTATGAGAGATATCATAATAAGAATCTAGGTATAATTATAGAAAGATAAGATATATAATTGTCATTATGTATTATGCGTTTATATCAACATCAGTTGGATGCATCATCAATGTGGTAAATCCACGATAGATAACTCCTTTGTTTTCTTGAGCCTATAAACGAGATTAGAATTGTTTTTATAGTTTGAACGCTAAATGTAGCGGGATACATAAACACTATGTCCATATTTTCATATATTGTGATGTGTAACTTTATTCATAACATTATGTCACACTAAATGTATCATTCATTCTATACTTTACATTTTACCTTGAACTTTGCTGTTCCATCATAAAGAAACTGATCACGTATAAGGCGGGATATTCGATTCCATTTTTTTCAACTCAGAAACTATGATATGCACGGATTTTTTTCCATGAACCATTGGGTGTACATTCCATGGTTTTTCCAAAAATAAAAACAATACTGCATCTGTCGAGCGGATACATCTAATAACCGGACACCACAATATTCATGAAAAATAAATTGACATTTGAACTAAAATGTTAAATTATAAATCTGTAGATGAGTGTTGTTTTTGTGTTGGAATTTGAGTAAATAAATAGGTTATACTTACATACGACAGAATGAGACTCATGATCCGTTTTGTCTAAAACAACTCTCCATTTATCTGCACTATACAATGATTTATTGGATCTGAAGTTACAGACGTCATCCTGAACTGTATACATATTGTTCATTTTACAGGACAAATCGGATTGCAATTGTTTATTGTCCAATGGGATATTGTTCGTTTAATTGTACATCCTACTAAGAATTTTGCCACATAAATGGTGAGGTCACCAGCTATACTGCTAAACTTGACCTCTACTTTAGAAGTGTGTCAAATCAGTGAGGGTTATATCTCACGTGCAATGTCTGCCGTGACGTAGTACCATACTGTAAAGTATCATTCAAAACAGTACAGCTCTACCAAGGTATATTGGCACATGTTTACAAGCACAACGAATCTAAATCGAGGCGGTCTGGCTCAGTCGGTAGCGCGCTCGACTCTGGATCGTGAGGTCGTGAGTTCGAGTCCCGCCGGCGGCAGGTTGGTTTCCTATCTTTCGGATGAGACAGTAAAAACTGGAGATCCCGTATCACAGTAGGTGTCGGCACGTTAAAGAACCCTCACTGCTCAATGGCCGTAAGTGCCGAGCATAGGCCAAAATTTGAAGCCTTTCACCGGCATTTGGTGACGTCTCCATATAAGTGAAATATTCTTGAGTGGGACGTTAAACAACAAACAAACAAACGAATCTAAATCAAATCATAACAGGGATGGCAAGGTACTCGACAAAACTGGAACCTGCACTGCCAAGTGGTGTGGGACTTTATTGTTAACAGCGCGATGCTGTATATGCTCAGCCACAGAGGAGGATCCAATAAGCAATTCTTACTTTGAATTCAAAGATATAAAACCTAAACCTAAATTTGTGTATCAAAAATGCTTAATCATTAAGACATTACACAAAGACCGTGAATACTGGGCAAATATAGGGTCAGGTGCAGTAGAGTTAACTTCCGGTGTCATTGGTCCCACTAGATATGAGATCACAGTCAAATACTGTAAACGTGGATATTTGTGCGTGTTGTTAATTACGCGATTTCTTATACAAACAATACGCGTTGGGGTATTTTACGCGAAGTCACAAGTTACTGTGACTAGTTCTAAACAATTATTTTTAGCATAACTGCGGGACTGGTACGCGGGGGTAATTTACACAGAAAACTCATCATCGCGTATTTAGTGTCAATTACCCCCACGCGTAAATTTCCACGTTTACGGTACATATTTGGTACAAATGATTCGATTATAGTAAACGTAAATGTACATAACAATTTCAGACAGAGATATAGTGTGACGGCAGACGAACTTTTCCTGAATTGTCAGAAATCCTTTGTTCTAAATCAAATCCATTATCTTTCGTTTTTCCAACCTCGTGGTAGTTATAGTTTTATTTTATTTTGTTTATACCAACACACGGTAGCTAGGATTTTGTCTTATTTTGAATATATCAATTTGCTGAAGCTATAGCTTTATTTCATTCTATTTATCTCGTAATTACGAGATAGCAATAATCAATAAGCAAGAGAAATTAGCTCATTATTAGTATAATAAAATTTCATGTTTTTGTTTTCATTAACAAAATGATGAAAATATTACACATAATGAAACTCACAAACACAGACACTTGAAATTTCGAATTATTATCCCGAAATTTCGAGTTATTATATATATATATATAAGAATGAGATCTTTTCCCGTAAAAAAATAATTATCTCGTCATTACGAGATAAATATCTCGTTATTATCTCGTAATAACGAGATATTTATCTCGTAATTAAGAGAAAATATCTCATTATTACGAGATAAGTAACTCGTAATTACGAGATAATAACATCGTAATTACGAGAAAAAATCTCGTTATTACGAGATAACTAACTCGTAATTACGAGATAATTATGTCGGTATTATGAGAAAAGATCTCGTTATTACGAGTTAATTATCTTGTTATTACGAGATAATTGTATTTTTGTCTTTAATACTAATTGGCTTTCGTAAATTAACGTTAGCTGTGATTTATTATTTTTTCGCTCTGTTCATAGATATTAGCGGAAGGTATAGTTTTATTTTATTCTCTATGTTGCAATTCTATGTAGCACAGCCTTACAATGTTTGAAATTTGTCCATTGGTCCAATCATGTGCAGTTTCTATAAATACAAATTTAAAAGAAACAGAAATATAGATCGTTAGGTGGTTAGGAAGACAGGCCTTGTACTCCTCAACAAATTCTGCCAACGTCTAAAAGGAAGCCTAAAACACGTGGTCCCTTAAATGACCTTAAAATCAAATTACACTGAGTAAGGAAACTTTTCGCAAAAATGTAGTACGAATATTTATATCATTTTTTAAAAGTATTTTTGCATCAAATAGTATTTCTTATATGTTAGCACTAAAAGTATATGCAAAAAAGACCGATATCTTATAAAGAGCAAAATCTATAGTAGATTTATATATTTTGCCAGAAAATGGCAAAAGTCGAGACGTTGACAGAGATTGTTGAAGAGTGCAAGGACCGACAACTCCGGGTTCTCTGCCCCACCATTAATAACTGGCAGCCACCATATAACTGAAAAATTTGTGAAGTGTGGCGTAAAACACCGTCCAAAAATTGAAAACAAAAATCAAAATTCTTAACGGTGTAAAGAAAGACAATACAAACAAATTTACATACTTGTATCACCAATATGTTGATGATTCATATAATCAAATCCTCCGGCTACAAATGTTGTGGTTAAAGCGGCAAAAATGATTATTAATATCGGTATCATCTTGATGACGTTCCCTTCTGGAATGGTACAGGTAGAAGCATTAATATAACATTGAAATATAAAAAGAAGAAATTCAGAACTCTGGTAATCTTGGTTTAAGAACAAGAATAAATTTTGACCTTTTCAAAAATATAACTGGTATATTTTAAATAATATTTAGGTCAGACGTCCTCAATAAAAAAACATTCCGAGTCCAAAAGGAATTTATCTATACAAATTTGGTGGAACATAGACAAATATGGACCTCTTCAATGTCAAAATGTGAGATCAGGTGCCCTGGAGAAGTAAGCATCCACTTTCGACTGGTCACTCCAGCGGTGAGTCCCTGGTTAAATAAGAATAAAACCTACTGAGGAATAAATCCTCATCACAGTCGCATAAAAAGCAGAGATACCAAGTCAGGTGGGTGCTAGAAAAAGTATACAAATCTGGCAACACTGGACAAACACAGACATCAAAGTATTAACCGTCAGGTGGCACTATAGACAGGATAAAAAGCAGAGATACCAAGTCAGGTGGGTGCTAGAAAAAGTATACAAATCTGGCAACACTGGCCAAACACAGACATCAAAGTATTAACCGTCAGGTGGCACTATAGACAGGATAAAAAGCAGAGATACCAAGTCAGGTGGGTGCTAGAAAAAGTATACAAATCTGGCAACACTGGACAAACACAGACATCAAAGTATTAACCGTCAGGTGGCGCTAGAGACAGTAAACAAATCTGGCAACACTGGACAAACACAGACATCAAAGTATTAACCGTCAGGTGGCACTATAGACAGGATAAAAAGCAGAGATACCAAGTCAGGTGGCGCTAGAAAAAGTATACAAATCTGGCAACACTGGACAAACACAGACATCAAAGTATTAACCGTCAGGTGGCACTATAGACAGGATAAAAAGCAGAGATACCAAGTCAGGTGGCGCTAGAAAAAGTATACAAATCTGGCAACACTGGACAAACACAGATATCAAAGTATTAACCGTCAGGTGGCGCTAGAGACAGTAAACAAATCTGGCAACACTGGACAAACATAGATATCAAAGTATTAACCGTCAGGTGGCACTATAGACAGGATAAAAAGCAGAGATACCAAGTCAGGTGGCGCTAGAAAAAGTATACAAATCTGGCAACACTGGACAAACACAGATATCACAGTATTAACCGTCAGGTGGCGCTAGAGACAGTATACAAATCTGGCAACACTGGACAAACATAGATATCAAAGTATTAACCGTCAGGTGGCACTATAGACAGGATAAAAAGCAGAGATACCAAGTCAGGTGGCGCTAGAAAAAGTATACAAATCTGGCAACACTGGACAAACACAGATATCACAGTATTAACCGTCAGGTGGCGCTAGAGACAGTATACAAATCTGGCAACACTGGACAAACATAGATATCAAAGTATGATAAAAAGCAGAGATACCAAGTCAGGTGGCGCTAGAAAAAGTATACAAATCTGGCAACACTGGACAAACACAGATATCACAGTATTAACCGTCAGGTGGCGCTAGAGACAGTATACAAATCTGGTGACCACTAGACAAACACAGATATCAAAGTATTAACCGTCAGGTGGCGCTAGAGACATTAGACAAAACTGTTGAACATTGGATAAACACAACAACAACAACAATAATAATAATAATAATAATAATAATAGTATTGATAATAATAATAATAATAATAATAATAATAATAATAATATAATAATAATAATAATAATAATAATAATAATAATAATAATAACAATAATAATAGTATTGATAATAATAATAATAATAATAATATAATAATAATAATAATATAATAATAATAATAATAATAATAATAATAATAATAATAACAATAATAATAGTATTGATAATAATAATAATAATAATAATAATAATAATAATAATAATAATAATAACAATAATAATAGTATTGATAATAATAATAACAATAAAAATAATAATAATAATAATAATAATAATAATAATAATAATAATAACAACAATAATAATAGTATTGATAATAATAATAATAATAATAATAATAATAATAATAATAACAATAATAATAATAACAATAATAATAGTATTGATAATAATAATAATAATAATAATAATAATAATAATAATGATAATAATAATAATAACTAGAGCTGAGCTTTTTGCTGAAGCAAAAAGGGGTCATCCGATTACAGCTGAGGCTACAGCTTTGATACAGCTTCAGCTGAGCAACAGAGCAAAGCTCAGAAGCTACAGCTTTGATACAGCTTCAGTTGAGCAACAGAGCAAAGCTCAGAAGCTACAGCTTTGATACAGCTTCAGCTGAGCAACAGAGCAAAGCTCAGAAGCTACAGCTTTGATACAGCTTCAGTTGAGCAACAGAGCAAAGCTCAGAAGCTATGACCCTGAGATCGAAGTCTGATCCTCAAAAAACGATCTTGATATTTTGAACTACTTTGAGTTGAAATGTTGATAGTGAGCTGTGACCTTGACCTTTCATCGGATGACCTTCAAACTTTCCACAAATAGTCTTCAGCGCATTGTCTACAAATCTCCTTCAGCAACATGTATACAAAAGTTCTATAACAAACAAGGAAAAAAAAAGCCTAAAACTAAACAATAACAACAAGAAAAAATGAATTAATACAAGAAAACAATAAACAGTTTATTTGAAAAGAAATTTAAAAAAAATGAAAACTGTGACACTTGACCTTTACTCTGGATGACCTTGAACTCGACCTACCCCCCGCCCCCCACACTACTTGTATCATCACGCTAACCATTCCTACTCAGTCCCCCCCCCTATCATCTCCAACACCACTCCCCCAATATATAAAACGTTCTATAGTTTTTGAGTTGAACCACGGCATTTTCGCCCCCCCACACCCCCCCCCCACCATTTCAGTGTGACCTTGACCTCGCCACGTAACACTCTTCATCGGAGACCTGAAACTTCACCCCCAATACACCATATGTTCTTTAGTCATTCCCTACAAATAGACCAAAAACACCAGCACAAACCTATATATAAAAGTTCTATAGATTTTGAGCTATTTTTGAGTTGAAATTTTCAATTTGAGCTCTGACCCTTGACCATTTATCATCGAATGACCTGAATAATCACACAATATGTTCTTCAGCTCATTCCCTACAAAATCTTCACACACTAACCTATATATAAAAAGTTCTATAGTTTTTGAGCTATTTTGAGTTGAAATTTTCAATTTGAGCTGTGACCTTGACTTTCATCGGATGACCTTGAAACTTCACACATATGTTCTTCAGCTCATTCCCTACAAATCTTCAACACTAACCTATATATAAAAGTTCTTATATTTTTTGAGCTATTTTGAGCTGAAATTTTCAATTGAGCTGTGACTTGACCTTTCATCGGATGACTTGAAACTTCACACATAAGTTCTTCAGTTAATTCCCTACAAATCATCAACACTAACCTATATATTAAAGTTCTATAGTTTTTGAGCTATTTTGAGTTGAAATTTTGAATTTGACCTGTGACCTTGACCTTTAGTCGGATGACCTTGAAACTTCACACATATGTTTTTCAGCTCATTTCCTACAAATCTCTAACACTAACCTATATATAAAAGTTCTATAGTTTTTGAGTTATTTTGAGTTGAAATTTTCAATTTGAGCTGTGACCTTGACCTTTGATCCAACTACCTTGAAACTTTGCATAAAAATTCCTCATCAAATTATCTACATATCTTGTACAGTAAGAGGTATATAAAAGTTTCACCGTTTTCGAGCTATTTTCAATTGAAATTTTTAGAGAAATTTCAAACTCACCTGTGACCTTGACCTTTTATCCGATGACCATGAAATTTCGTATGAACATTTATCAGCCTATTATCTACAAATCACTCATGTATACGTTTATACTAAAATCAGACAGTTCTAGAGATATTGAGATTTTAAATTTTCAAAGGTTTCTGTGACCTTGACCTTAAGTCATGTGACCTTGAAACTTTTTGAGCTTCTGAAGCTCATGAAACTGAACAACTTTCTCATGCATATGTCAATAGTAAAGATTCTTAGTTTCTGAGATATTTTGACTTTTGTCTCATTTTTAGCTGACAAAATATGAACCCTTTTTCAGCCCCTAACGGGTTTTTTTTTCAGGGGACACTCAGATCAAATTTGAAATATTCCTGCACATCTACAGGCTTTGATCTTTCAGAAAATCCAAACAGCTTTGCTGAAGCTTTAGCTGTTGCTGAGAAAAATGAGCCACAAAATGAGACATGTGAAAAATGAAAAGGGGAGATAACTCTGAAAATAGAGGGAATTTTCAAAAAATGAGAAAAACGGGTCTAGATTTTTGGATGATGCATAGATGCTGAAAATTTGAGCGAAATCGGATGAGCCGTTTTTGCTCTAGAGATGACACAAAATCTGGTTGGAGAAAAAAAAAAAAAGAAGAAGAAGAAGAAGAAGAAGAAGAAGAATAACTAGAGCTGAGCTTTTTGCTGAAGCAAAAAGGGGTCATCCGATTACAGCTGAGGCTACAGCTTTGATACAGCTTCAGCTGAGCAACAGAGCAAAGCTCAGAAGCTACAGCTTTGATACAGCTTCAGTTGAGCAACAGAGCAAAGCTCAGAAGCTACAGCTTTGATACAGCTTCAGCTGAGCAACAGAGCAAAGCTCAGAAGCTACAGCTTTGATACAGCTTCAGTTGAGCAACAGAGCAAAGCTCAGAAGCTATGACCCTCAGACCGAAGTCCGATCCTCAAAAAACAATCTTGATATTTTGAACTAATTTGAGTTGAAATGTTGAAAGTGAGCTGTGACCTTGACCTTTGATCGGATGACCTTCAAACTTTCCACAAATAGTCTTCAGCGCATTGTCTACAAATCTCCTTCAGCAACATGTATACAAACGTTCTATAGCTAATGAGCTTATTTGAGTTGAAATTTAAAAAATGAGCTGTGACCTTGACCTTTACTCGGATGACCTTGACACATCATACATTTGTTCGTCAGCTCATTCCATAAAAATCATTAACACTAACCAATATATAAAAATTCTATAGTTTTGAGTTGAAATTTTCAATTTGAGCTGTGACCTTGACCTTTCATCGGATGAACTTGAAACTTCACACATATGTTCTTTAGCTCATTCCCTACAAATCATCAACACTAACCTATATATAAAAGTTCTATAGTTTTTGAGATATTTTGAGTTGAAATTTTCAATTTGAGCTGTGACCTTGACCTTTCATCATATGACCTTGAAATTTCACACATATGTTCTTCAGCTTATTCCCTACAAATCTTCAACACTAACATATATATGAAAGTTTTATAGTTTTTGAGCTATTTGGAGTTGAAATTTTCAATTTGAGCTGTGACCTTGACCTTTCATCGGATGACCTTGAAACTTCACACATATGTTCTTTAGCTCATTCCCTACAAATCATCAACATTAACATATATATAAAAGTTCTATAGTTTTTGAGCTATTTTGAGTTGAAATTTTCAATTTGAGCTGTGACCTTGACCTTTCATCGGATGACCTTGAAATTTCACACGTATGATTTCTTCAGCTCATTCCCTACAAATCTGCACAGAAACATATATATAAAAGTTCTATAGTTTTTGAGCTATTTTGAGTTGAAATTTTTTCAAATTTGAGCTGTGACCTTGACCTTTCATCGGATGACCTGGCAATTTCACACACATGTTATTCAGATTTCATTCCCTACAAATCTTCAACACTAATAATATATATAAAATGTTCTATAGTTTTTGAGCTATTTTGAGTTAAATTTTCAATTTGAGCTGTGACCTTGACCTTTCATCGGATGACCTTGAAATTTCACACATATGTTTCTTCAGCTCATCCCTACAAATCTTCAACACTAAACATATATATAAAAGTTTCTATAGTTTTTGAGCTATTTTGAGTTGAAATTTTCAATTTGAGCTGTGACCTTGACCTTTCATCGGATGACCTTGAAATTTCACACATATGTTTTTCCGCTCAATCCCTACAAATCATGAACACTAACATATATATAAAAGTTCGATAGTTTTTGAGCTATTTTGGGTTGAAATTTTCAATTTGATCTGTGACCTTGACCTTTGATCCAACGACCTTGAAACTTTACATCAAAAATTCTCCCTCATCGAATTATCTACATATCTTCTACAGTAACAGGTATATAAAAGTTTCACCGTTTTCGAGCTATTTTCAATTGAAATTTTTAGAGAAATTTCAAACTCACCTGTGACCTTGACCTTTTATCCGATGACCATGAAATTTCGTATGATCATTTATCTGCCTATTCTCTACAAATCACTCTTGTATATGTCTATACTAAAATCAGACAGTTCTAGAGATATTGAGATTTTAAATTTTCAAAGGTCTCTGTGACCTTGACGTTAAATTCTGTGACCTTGAAACTTTTTGAGCTTTTGCAGCTTATGAAAGTGAACAACTTTCTCATGCATATGTCTATAGTAAAGATGCTTAGTTTCTGAGATATTTTAACTTTTGTCTCATTTTTAGCTGACAAAATATGAACCCTTTTTTCAGCCCCTAGCGAGCTTTTTTCTGGGGACACTTAGATCAAATTTGAAATATTCCTGCACAACTTCAGTCTTTGCTCTTCTAGAAAATCTAAACAGATTTACTCTAGCTTCAGTAGTTCCTGAGAAAAATGTGCCACAAAATGGGACATGTGAAAAATGAAAAGGGGAGATAACTCTGAAAATAGAGGGAATTTTGAAAAAATAAGAAAAACGGGTCTAGATTTTTTCATGATGCATAGATGCTGAAAATTTGAGCGAAATCGAATGAGCCGTTTTTGCTCTAGAGATGACACAAAATCGGGTTGGAGAAAAAAAAAAGAAGAATAATAATAATAATAATAATCACAATAACAATAGGGTCATCCGACCTGAAGTCGGATGACCCTAATAATAAACGCAATAACAATAGGGTCATCCGACCTGAAGTCGGATGACCCTAATAACTAGAGCTGAGAGCTTTTTGCTGAAGCAAAAGGGGTCATCCGACCATAGCTGAGGATACAGCTTTGATACAGCTTCAGCTGAGCAACAGAGCAAGCTTAGAAGTTGTGACCCTGAGACCGAAGTCCGATCCACAAAGACAATTTTTGATATTTTGAGTTGAAATGTTGAAATTGAGTTGTGACCTTGACTTTTGATCGGATGACCTTGAAACTTCACACATATGTTCTTGAGCTCATTCCCTAGAAATCATCAACAATAACCTATATATAAAAGTTCTATAGTTTTTGAGCTATTTTGAGTTGAAATTTTCAATTTGAGCTGTGACCTTGACCTTTCATCCGATGACCTTGAAATTTCACACATGTGTTCTTCAGGTCATTCCTTACAAATCTGCAACACTAACATATATATATAAGTTCTATAGTTTTTTAGCTATTTTGAGTTGAAATTTTCAATTTGAGCTGTGACCTTGACTTTTCATTGGATGACCTTGAAACTTCACACATATGTTCTTCAGGTCATTCCCTACAAATCATCAACACTAACCTATATATAAAAGTTCTATAGTTTTTGAGCTATTTTGAGTTGAAATTTTCAATTGAGCTGTGACCTTGACCTTTTCATCGGATGACCTTGAAATTTCACACATGTGTTCTTCAGGTCATTCTTCTACAAATCAGCAACACTAACATAAGTATAAAAGTTCTACAGTTTTTGAGCTATTTTGGGTTGAAATTTTCAATTGAGCTGTGACATTGACATTTCAATCGATGACCTTGAAATTTCACACAAGTGTTCCTCAGGTCATTCTCTACAAATCTGCAACACTAACCTATATATAAAAGTTTTCTATATGTTTTTTGAGCTATTTTGAGTTGAGATTTTCAATTTGAGCTGTGACCTTGACCTTTCATCGGATGACCTTGAAATATCACACAAGTGTTTTTCAGATCATTCTCTACAAATCTGCAACACTAACATATATATAAAAGTTCTATAGTTTTTGAGCTATTTTGAGTTGAAATTTTTCAATTTTGAGCTGTGACCTTGACCTTTCTTTGGATGACCTTGAAATTTCACACGTATGTTTTTCAGATCATTCCCTACAAATCATCAACACTAAACTATATATAAAATTTCTATAGTTTTTGAGCTATTTTGAGTTGAAATTTTCAATTTGAGCTGTGACCTTGACCTTTGATTCAACGACCTTGAAAACTTATATAAAATTCCTCATCGAATTATCTACATATCTTGTACAGTAACAGGTATATAAAAGTTTCACCGTTTTCGAGCTATTTTCAATTGAAATTTTTTAGAGAAATTTCAAACTCACCTTTGACCTTGACCTTTCATCCGATGACCATGAAATTTCGTATGAACATTTATCAGCCTATTCTCTACAAATCACTCTTGTATATGTCTATACTAAAATCAGACAGTTCTAGAGATATTGAGATTTTAAATTTTCAAAGGTCTCTGTGACCTTGACGTTAAATTCTGTGACCTTGAAACTTTTGAGCTTTTGCAGCTTATGAAAGAGTGAACAACTTTCTCATGCATATGTCTATAGTAAAGATGCTTAGTTTTGAGATATTTTAAACTTTTGTCTCATTTTTTTAGCTGACAAAAATATGAACCCTTTTTTCAGCCCCTAGCGAGCTTTTTTCTGGGACACTAGATCAAATTTGAAATATTCCTGCACAACTTCAGTCTTTGCTCTTCTAGAAAATCTAAACAGATTTACTCTAGCTTCAGTAGTTCCTGAGAAAAATGTGCCACAAAATGGGACATGTGAAAAATGAAAAGGGGAGATAACTCTGAAAATAGAGGGAATTTTGAAAAAATAAGAAAAACGGGTCTAGATTTTTTCATGATGCATAGATGCTGAAAATTTGAGCGAAATCGAATGAGCCGTTTTTGCTCTAGAGATGACACAAATCGGGTTGGAGAAAAAAAAAAGAAAATAATAATAATAATAATAATCACAATAACAATAGGGTCATCCGACCTGAAGTCGGATGACCCTAATAATAAACGCAATAACAATAGGGTCATCCGACCTGAAGTCGGATGACCCTAATAACTAGAGCTGAGCTTTTTGCTGAAGCAAAAAGGGGTCATCCGACCATAGCTGAGGATACAGCTTTGATACAGCTTCAGCTGAGCAACAGAGCAAAGCTTAGAAGTTGTGACCCTGAGACCGAAGTCCGATCCACAAAGACAATTTTTGATATTTTGAGTTGAAATGTTGAAATTGAGTTGTGACCTTGACTTTTGATCGGATGACCTTGAAACTTCACACATATGTTCTTGAGCTCATTCCCTAGAAATCATCAACAATAACCTATATATAAAAGTTCTATAGTTTTTGAGCTATTTTGAGTTGAAATTTTTAGCTGTGACCTTGACCTTTCATCCGATGACCTTGAAATTTCACACATGTGTTCTTCAGGTCATTCCCTACAAATCTGCAACACTAAACATATATAATTTAAGTTCTATAGTTTTAGATTAGCTATTTTGAGTTGAAATTTTCAATTTGAGCTGTGACCTTGACTTTTCATTGGATGACCTTGAAAACTTCACAAATATGTTCTTCAGGTCATTCCCTACAAATCATCAACACTAACCTATATATAAAAGTTCTATAGTCTTTGAGCTATTTTGAGTTGAAATTTTCAATTTGAGCTGTGACCTTGACCTTTCATCGGATGACCTTGAAATTTCACACATGTGTTCTTCAGGTCATTCTCTACAAATCTGCAACACTAACATATTATAAAAAGTTCTATAGTTTTTGAGCTATTTTGAGTTGAAATTTTCAATTTGAGCTGTGACCTTGACCTTTCATCGATGACCTTGAAATTTCACACAAGTGTTCTTCAGGTCATTCTCTACAAATCTGCAACACTAACCTATATATAAAAGTTCTATAGTTTTTGAGCTATTTTGAGTTGAGATTTTCAATTTGAGCTGTGACCTTGACCTTTCATCGGATGACCTTGAAATATCACACAAGTGTTTTTCAGATCATTCTCTACAAATCTGCAACACTAACATATATATAAAAGTTCTATAGTTTTTGAGCTATTTTGAGTTGAAATTTTCAATTTGAGCTGTGACCTTGACCTTTCTTTGGATGACCTTGAAATTTCACACGTATGTTTTTCAGATCATTCCCTACAAATCATCAACACTAAACTATATATAAAATTTCTATAGTTTTTGAGCTATTTTGAGTTGAAATTTTCAATTTGAGCTGTGACCTTGACCTTTGATTCAACGACCTTGAAACTTTATATTAAAATTCCTCATCGAATTATCTACATATCTTGTACAGTAAACAGGTATATAAAAGTTTCAACCGTTTTTCGAGCTATTTTCAATTGAAATTTTTAGAGAAATTTCAAACTCACCTTTGACCTTGACCTTTCATCCGATGACCATGAAATTTCGTATGAACATTTATCAGCCTATTCTCTACAAATCACTCATGTATATGTCTATACTAAAATCTGATAGTTCTAGAGATATTGAGATTTTAAATTTTCAAATGTCTTTGTGACCTTGACCCTAAATGCTGTGACCTTGAAACTTTTTGAGCTTCTGCAACTCATGAAACTGAACAACTTTCTCATGCATATGTCTATAGTAAAAATGCTTTGTTTCTGAGATATTTTGACTTTTGTCTCATTTTTAGCTGACAAAAAATGAACCCTTTTTTCAGCCCCTAGCGAGCTTTTTTCAGGGGACACTCACATCAAATTTGAAACCCACATGCACCACTTCAGTCTTTGCTCTTTCAGAAAATCCAAACAGATTTATTCTAGCTTCAGTAGTTCCTGAGAAAACTGTGCCACAAAATGGGACATGTGAAAAATGAAAAAAGGGAGATAACTCTGAAAATAGAGGAATTTTGAAAAAATGAGAAAAATGACCCTGGATCATCTGATGCTTTAATGTTGCTGAAAATTTGAGCAAAATCGGCTGAGCCGTTTATGAACTACAGCCAGTACAAAATCTGTTGGAGAAAAAAAAAAAGAATAATAATAATAACTAGAGCTGAGCTTTTTGCTGAAGCAAAAAGGGGTCATCCGACCATAGCTGAGGCTACAGCTTTGATACAGCTTCAGATGAGCAACAGAGCAAAGCTCAGAAGCTATGACCCTGAGACCGAAGTCCGATCCACAAAGACAATTTTTGATATTTTGAGTTGAAATGTTCAAATTGAGTTGTGACCTTGACCTCCGATCGGATGACCTTGAAACTTCACACATTTGTTCTTGAGCTCATTCCCTAGAAATCATCAACACTAACCTATATATAAAAGTTCTATAGTTTTTGAGCTATTTTGAGTTGAAATTTTCAATTTGAGCTGTGACCTTGACCTTTCATCGGATGACCTTAAAATTCCACACATATGTTCTTCAGGTCATTCACTACAAACCGGCAACACTAACCTATATATAAAAGTTCTATAGTTTTTGAGCTATTTTGAGTTGAAATTTTCAATTTGAGCTGTGACCTTGACCTTTCATCGGATGACCTTCAAACTTCACACATATGTTCTTCATCTCATTCCCTATAAATCTTCAACACTAACATATATATAAAAGTTCTACAATTTTTGAGCTATTTTGAGTTGAAATTTTCAATTTCAGCTGTGACCTTGACCTTTCATCGTATGACCTTGAAATTTCACACATATGTTCTTCAGCTTATTCCCTACAAATCTTCAACACTAACATATATATAAAAGTTTTATAGTTTTTGAGCTATTTTGAGTTGAAATTTTCAATTTGAGCTGTGACCTTGACCTTTCATCGGATGACCTTGAAACTTCACACATATATTCTTTACCTCATTTTCTACAAATCTTCAACACTAACAAATATATAAAAGGTTCTATAGTTTTTGAGTTATTTTGAGTTGAAATTTTCAATTTCACTGTGACCCTTGACCTTTGATCAAACGACCTTGAGACTTTACATAAAAATTCCTCATCAAATTATCTACATATCTTGTACAGTAACAGGTATATAAAAGTTTCAACCGGTTTTCGAGCTATTTTCAATTGAAATTTTTAGAGAAATTTCAAACTCACCTGTGACCTTGACCTTTTATCGGATGACCATGAAATTTCGTATGAACATTTATCAGCCTATTCTATACAAATCACTCATGTATATGTCTATACTAAAATCTGATAGTTCTAGAGATATTGAGATTTTAAATTTTCAAAGGTCTCTGTGACCTTGACCTTAAATCACATGACCTTGAAACTTTTTGAGCTTCTGCAGCTCATGAAACTGAACAACTTTCTCATGCATATGTTTATAGTAAAGATGCTTAGTTTCTGAGATATTTTGACTTTTGTGTGATTTTTGCTGACAAAATATGAACCCTTTTTCAGCCCCTAGCGAGCTTTTTTTCAGGGGACACACAGATCAAATTTGAAACCCACATGCACAAATGCAGTCTTTGCTCTTTCAGAAAATCCAAACAGATTTACTCTAGCTTCAGTAGTTGCTGAGAAAATTGTGCCACAAAATGGGACATGTGAAAAATGAAAAAGGGAGATAACTCTGAAAAATAGAGGGAATTTTGAAAAATGAGAAAAATGACCCTGGATCATCTGATGCTTTAATGTTGCTGAAAATTTGAGCAAAATCGGCTGAGCCGTTTATGAGCTACAGCCAGTACAAAATCTGTTGGAAAAAAAAAAAAGAATAATAATAATAATAATAATAATCACGAAAACAATAGGGTCATCCGACCTAAAGTCGGATGACCCTAATAATAATAATAATAATAATAATTATAATTATAATAGGAAAATGAATAAACAATTATATCAGTAGATATAGAAAAACATGTCAGGAGATTACAATCACAAGCAAAGTTAAGTACAATATTACCAATGTCTTCACAATTTAACATCTTTAAAGATAGACTGAGAACGCCTGGAAATGAATAAGATACTCACAATAGATATTTTGCTTCTCGGCAGGTATTTACCGAATGACAAATTTGATACCCATACTGTATATAATACTGAGTAGTTGTATTTTTTAGTCATGTTATAGGTCTCAAGTGTTAATGGTCTCTATAAAATGTACATCTTCTTTACAAAACCTAGCCATTTTCAGTCCATTAACATTTACCTGCACTATAAATCACGAATATTCAATAGCAGAGATGATGATGATGATGATGATGATGATAATGATAATGATGATGATAACGATAATGATGATGATGATGATGATGATGATGGTGATGATGATTATAATGATGATGATGATGATGATGATGATGATGATACGATCATTTAATTATCACTATTACTTAGTATTATCATTTACAAATATTATTATCATTACCATAATGCAACTATGCTCTGTTTTAAAACGCTTATTCTTGTTTCCTACAAAACAATCTTTATTCAAAAGCTTCTAGGGCAGAACGAGAAACATCTAATATACCTTTTAATTTGATGTATGGCTATGTCGATATAATCGATCATTAAATCTAAATCATTTATATCTTCTATGATTTCCATTGTTTTAACCTCTGACATTATTATACCGTTGTACTAAGAGAATATCTTTTGACCTAATTTGTCATTGTATTTATTTTCTGAAATAATTCATGTGATTTATTACCGCTTCTTTTGAGGTCATGGTGTCCGAAGGAATAATAGTCAATGTAATATCTAATTAGTTCCCATTTAACTGCGTCACGTGTTCATTTCATCCATAATTATCGTCTGAAGGCGCTGAGATTAGTAAACATTCAATTTAAAATTATCCGCAGTTTCACTTAACCATCATGAATTTTGGTTCAAAGAAACTTATATATTTTTTTCCAATTTGAACGCTGTTTTACCAGTGATGGCAGTGAGTTTTCACTGGTGGAGGAGAGAACTCGGTTAAATTTTCCCTGGGAAGAGATGAACAACCTCCGCAAAGAAACTAGCAATTTTTCTCAACATAATCTTAAATGTCAATATTGCTATAATCTACGTACTCCTAATTAACACTTACAGTACCGTTCGCTGTCATGCGAATGCGTATTATTCAATTTCCAAATGCTATTTTTGTGAAGAATGAAGTTTACTTAAGATAAGTATGATTCTTTATTGGCTTGTATATAAAAACTATCGCCATCACAATATTCTTCCATCTTTTTACCCAGTAGCGTCGAATTATCCAAACTTAAAAAGAGTTTACATTACGCGTACATATTGCATTATCTAAATTGTGTTGGTTGATTTTCGTTTTTGATCAAAAATTCATGATAGTTTTTCTCCTCGATTTCTCAAAACATCATGATCGGATGCATTTATTCATCTTTAACAGTCAGCAGAAAACATCATACACGTTTAATACTAAACAGATCTGCATATACAGATCATCCCATATGTATTGTTTGTCAAATATATTGAAGTCAAGCGTATTGCGGTAGTGATAGCATTTTTGTTCCTATAGGTCCATAAGTGTCATTTATGGATTCAGATTTATAACAAAACTGACTGCAGAACTTTCACCCTTCCATCCCAATAGACCGGTTTAAATAATAAAAAGATAATACAATCTAAAACGGACATAAGCTTACCAACAAAAAATATTTCGGGTTTATTCTAATTTTACTACTTGCACTTGATGTACAATAACAAATAAGAACTATACAAAGCATGGGTAATCTTATATTCCTGTATATTTTATGAAAAGAAGGACAAGGCCAATGTAGTATTCATATACAAAAAGTAAGGTTGAGTTAATCAATTGCAAATGAAAAAGTGCCAAACCTGGGCTTCTCAAACAATTTTCACAAAATATATAGGAATTTAATAATTTCCATATCTGTGTATATCTTTTTTCTCTGACTGTATATCAATCAAAGAGATAAAACATGGAAGACATTAAAAACACAGCTAATGACCCTTTTAGGCATCAATACTCTAAACTTGTCTGAAATACGGACAAAATTAAATACACTGATGAAATATCTACTATGGAAAGCGAATATCAACCGTGGGGTAGAGCTACTCTCAGGTAAATCTCAAATAAGGACAAAACTAGGGTCTTATGTGACAGCGAAAAGGAAAGATGAGATGAGATGAGGTGATGGACAAAATTAAAAACAGTGCTTTGATAAAAACTCATCTGGGGATAAGAAATAGTACCTCTACCCTGCTAACAGAGTGTCCCAATTAACATTGTTATTACAACTCCATACACAACGACTTGATAAAAGTGATGGGCTGCTGTTAAATGACGGTCTGGGGATCACTCCAAAGGGTTTATTAAGAAGGGATTTCTTATCTCTGCGAGTTACGGATAAGGTGTATGAAGACCATTTTGAAAAACAAAATATAAATGGAGAAATCACTTGTTCCTTGTAATGGTAAAATATTATTAATATCACTCTTGCATTAAAAAACACTGAATTGTGGGATAGCATCAAATAATAAAAAAAAACCATGGAACCCTATACCCTGTAGATGTGAAATGAAGATTTACTACGAATTATACGCATGATGTATACAGTGTTTGCAAGCACCATTGTAGAAATACACAATTAAGATCCCAAAGACATAAGCAAGTAGATTGTTTACTACATTATAAATTATCTGATGCGATTGCATGTGTGAATACCGAGATAGATACAGCCATTTTCTCTGTTTACTAATATGGACATGCGCATTTTCTATATCCGATGTCTTGGCCACGTGATAATTTTCAGTCGTGTTTTGCGCTGATAAGTTGGCCACGTGGATTGTATTACGCCTGACCCTATCTATGATGGATGATTGGTCCAGGACCCCAGGCTGACAGCACTTGTGGTAGAGCAAGTGGCAGTGGATTCGATTCCAGTTACCGGGTGCTAAAGACTCTAAAATTTGTAGTGGTTGTTCCCTCGCCAAGCACTAGGCATACGGATTGACAGTCACGGGTCATGCGGATCCATAGTATAAGTCAAAATTTATAACACTTCACTTAAAATAATATAAATAGTATTACAAATTTGTGACACCAATTTAATCTAAATCACTAGGGCAGAAGTAATTGTACTCGGCCTCCTTGAAGGCTAGGTACCATGTCACGGAAGGTATGGCACTTAAAAAGAACTGATGTCAGTCCAAAGCACAGGTCAAAATTTGTAACACTTCACTTTAATTTTGCGCCATTTACATATCAGTAAAAAATTATTGGTAGGATGTAAAACATATTTAAAAAATTACCAATTTAGCTACAACACTTTACACTGCTCCTTTAGTCATTTTCCCTGAGCTAGATTTTATCTTCTTAACAGCAAACATTTCAAATCTAATTTCCCTGTGAAATAATACAAACTGACGTCGCTCTCTAAAATATCGTGGAATGTATTTATTAAGACGCTATCATAATAGAATTAACCTCTCTGCCTGACTTACATCGTTTGATCTTTCAGTATCCGATTCGTTTTAAGAAGTGGAGACACATTTAGAAGCACAATTCCCCCCAATCACTGCCGTTTGAGCGTTGGCCATCACAATGATCGGTAATCCGAAGAAAGTACTTATTTGTTTTTTATTTCATTTTTTATACATATACTACATATATGTGTGTGTGTGTGTCCTTAAATACACCCTACATAGACCGTATGTATATATTTATTGACCTCCAGATTTGCCTTTAAATGGGAATTTTCTATCAATTAAAAGTCAGTGGCTACACGACGTATGAATTGAACCATTTATGTATAATCAAAATATTTTAAAATAATAACATGAGGAACTATATTGTCACATTTTTATTGTATTCAATATACTATAAATCTTATTTTATTCGAGATAATTTTATTTCCGTGTATTTTTGCGAGAATTATGTTTACGCGTAAATACTGTAAATACGGATTTTTCGCGAGGTATTATTTTTGCGAGTTTTACATTTATTTGCGAGATGATATTTTTGCGAATTTGAACACCCATTTCGTTAAACTATTATCATACTGCGTTACGCGATAAGTTTATTTTCGATCGATAGGGAGATAATTATGGAAGACGAAATAGTATACCAACCAGTATGTAGCCGGCCTGGCACAGTCGGTAGCGCGCTCGACTCTTGGTCGTGAGGTGGTGAGTTCGAGTACAGTCGGCGGCAGGTTGGTTTCCTGTCTTTCGTATGAGACAGTAAAAACCGAGGTCCCGTGTCACAGTAGGTGTGGGCACGTTAAAGAACCCTCACTGCTTAATGGCCGTAAGTGCCGAGCAAAGGCCAAACCTTGAAGCCCTTCACCGGCATTTGGTGACGTCTCCATATGAGTGAAATATTCTTGAGTGGGAAGTTAAACAACAATAAACAAACAAACAAACCAACCAGTATTATACTATCATTGATATTCTCCTGTGCAGATATGCGTTAGTCATTTACTGATTTCACGAAACTTGTATGGTAATATGAAAACTGCAGATTTACCTGTATTTAAATTCAAATAACTTGAAGTGTATTTGTAACAATAAAATATTTACCATGTTAATGATCCCAAATTATTTTCAAGAAAATATGTATAATATATTAAAATCACATTTCTTTTATCTTTATTTTATTTAATTTTCATCTTTTCGGGATATAGAATGCGATACTGTATCTTAGTGACTCTATAAAGTGACATTTTTTCATCAGAAGGGAAGATAAATGCATAAGAAATAAAGAAATATGTTCAGAATTACAGCTATGAGTAAAAACCAGAAATACAGTTTTAAATGGTCTTTAATCACCTGATCATTAATAGCTACAAAATGTACAATTCATAACTGTTATTTCTTTGCATCCATAAATGTTTTGCAAAATCTTCATCTGATATTCATCTACCGAAAAAATTTCACAAACACTTCGGCAGTATAAAAAATTACAAAAGCGGCATTATTTTGGAAAATGTTAACTTTTAATCTTTAGTCTTTTGGAGGCATTTGCCAAGCAAATTTCCAAATATTTGATAAACAGACAACAGAATGAAAGCGAAAGTAAATACTAAGCGGTACGGAAATATGAGTTAAAATTGACCAAGTAAGACGCCCATAAAACTCCATCTGCAATGGATTATGTTCGGGCATTTGGGTTTCAAAAGTACTCATTGCCCACATCGAGAAATTGCACAAAATGAGAAAGGTAACGAATTCCCTCCCGGGTTTCCTCGTCATCTGGTCTTGAGTAACTGCAGTAATCCGACCGGCTGCAGTGATAAAGACTGTTTGTATCGATGCCTGCAGAATCAAGAACATATTCGCAAGTATATTTAGCACTCCACTCGGAGAGCTGGTCTTAAACGAGGCGGCCACCACACTAGAAATAGCAAACAGGAACAGTCCAGAAAAAGATACAAATGTGAGTGTGCTCTCTAGTCCATCATTTAAATTGCTGTAAAATCGTAAAATCTTCATTCTATCGGCGGCGATGATGACCGCAAATGTCGTTAAAATGTACATAGAAGTCTCTGAAAGATGAACCAATACAATAGCAGTACTGTTCATGGGCTTCTGGTCGACTAAGACGTAAAAAGCTATCGTGGTAATGATGGCGGCTACAGTGACGAGAATTCCCATGAAGAGACCGCGGCTTGCGTTTATGTGACTTGAATTACTTTTTGTAATACTTCTAGCGGAATTTTCCCTTTGTGTAAGAATGTCTGCGGAGGAATCTCTGTAAGGGTCACGAATATTTCCCATCATAACGTAAATTACACCTGAAACAAAACGAAGTTGTAATATATATATATATATATATATAATATATATATATATATATATATATATATATATATATATATATATATATATATATATATATATATATATCCAGATGTATATATGTATATAACCAAAAGTAGATATAGTGTTAAGGTATTAGGCATTAGCCAGTACATGAAATACATTAGTTTGTATGCCGAGTTTTTAAGTTATTACTCTAAATGACACAGTCTACACATCGGTCATGATATTGATGGTGTTATACATGCAGAACTAAACGTTCACAAGTAAAATCAGACGATGCTGTCAATCAACCATATATCATGTCATAGCGGTATACCCAGTCAGCACTAAATTTTGAAGGTGTGACGTTTAATATTTAACTTTACATACGCCTATATCTATGTCGTAAATTATTTGCACAAATGACTGGATAAAACGTGATGTCTAGGGTAGGACTTGCCGGGCTAGATTTGTAAAAATAATTTAAGGAAATTGTATGAAAATAATGTGTGCTCGTATTGCAATGCCTTCGCCAACTACCATCGACCTTTAAAAATATCTAAATGAATGAATGAACTAATGCACCGCGATGAACAAGAGCGAAGTTCGGTCATAACTCCAACGTAACATAACATAAAGTTATTCAGGTTCGGAAAACAACATGCAATTATAAGTGAAAAGAAGAAGAACCAATGAATAATTAAAACTCAAAGTCCATTAAAATACGACAAATTGGATATTAAAAATGTTCTAAACATGAAGAACAATTGAGAACCCAAACGGGATGGCACCAGGTTTCGGAAGGAGTCAGCCTCCCCTGTTAGCATGCCACACCCGTCACAAATGTTACATGGAAACTTCTCAAGTTCAGTGAAAAGGTCAAGCTCGGTGAAAATGTCATCAGTTAATTTCAGATCTGATTTGTGATAGGGGGTCACTGTATATGGTCGTGACCCAGAATACTATCTAACATTCTTGAGAGGTGAACTTCATATTGTTTAACAAGACCCCCGTATCGGCCATGACATTTCCTTAGTGGTGGTTTCGAGCGTTCAATAACATATCTTTGTGAAGTAGATTGATGGCGAGTCGTTTGGCTTCCAGAGTAAAACATTCATAAGAGGAACAAGTCGACGGTGCTTCCCAAACGACAGGAGTTAAGGGTAAGAAGTAGATATATCGCTCTCTGCCGTCTCATTGATATCAAGCTCAACAGTCTACATCTGGCCGACGTAATAAGTAATCACGGGATCTTAATTTATCTTTCAGGAACAAACATTACGTCTGCTCTAAAACGAAAGAAAGAGTTTTAAACATGTGTGATGAATTTGAGGGTCTTTCGTCATTTATATTTCCGTTAACTGCAGAGTTATCATATAATGAATTTTGATGCACTTGAAAAATAGCCATTGCGATTATAATACAATATACAACGTATGTATTATTTTTTCCGATTTCTGTTTGACTTTTGTATCCTTTGTATATACGATACATTTAAATATATAGCTCGCTTATTATTTTTTGATGAAAACATAAACGATAGCACGAAAAGACTACTGTCTTTGCATTATTTTGATTTACTTCAAGTGCACAACAGTTTGAATACCCTTCACTTGAATTTGTATTGTTTTACGACACACAACAGTTTCCATTTATAATGGTTGCGGGCAGTTTTATTGTTGGAGGAGAGAACCCGGTTACAACATACCCGGGGATAGAGACCACCGACCTTCTGCAAGTAAGCTAGAAAATCCCCTTAGGTTCCAGCGGGGTTCAAACATGCGCTGACTAGAAAGGAAATGCTCTAATCACTTGGCTACGAGGCCCCCTGAATACCTGTAAACAGTTCAACTTACCTAAACATATTAAGCTATATTCAATCATGCAGGGATACAGATATGGACCTGCAGCCTCAACAACTTTTCCAAAAAGACCGTTCCAATAACAGGTAATCTCCGGGAAAAAGATCGAATTACTTTGGTTTACATTGCTGACCATCTGTTTAAAACTTTCTGAAAAAAGAAATGTGATAAAAT
Source organism: Atrina japonica (assembly GCA_030159075.1). NCBI lineage: Eukaryota > Metazoa > Mollusca > Bivalvia > Pterioida > Pinnidae > Atrina > Atrina japonica. Next base: position 428,644 of record BROG01000497.1, on the reverse strand, counting down.
TACACCAGCGGTGGACAAAAAGTCATCGCTCGTATCCAGGATAATCAGGAAACTGAATGTCAAATTTAAATAAACGTATATATATATATATATATATATATATATATATATATATATATATATATATATATATAGTATATATATATATATATATATATATAAATCTAGGGCAGTTTCACTAAAGGTCGTAATTTGCCGTAAATGAGACGTAACTCGAGTTACGATTTTATGTATGTGCACTTTGTTCCATTGTCACTTAGGGGCGTAAACGTACTATGCTTAAACGTTAACCTACACGTTGTTAGTTTGTAATTAGCACATTCTAACGTTGTATAACAATCATCTAATAGACGACAGAGTTGGGTTACTCTGGATTCTTCACTGTAAAGCCAATGCCTTGTAATGAAGAAATAAATTGTTTATCTATTTTTATAAATTTGATAAATAAAGTGTTTATCTGTAATGAAAAAGACCTGTACTAGCAAACATATATATTAATATCTGGATATTCCATTTTAATTTTAAGGAGAGAGAGAGAGAGAGAGAGAGAGAGAGAGAGAGAGAGAGAGAGAGAGAGAGAGAGAGAGAGAGAGAGAGAGACAGGGGGTTTACGATACTACGATACTTAGTTAAAATACCCACCCACCCCGAAGTCTGGATCAACGTAGTCACCATTTGCTATGGATTGTTATACATGGTGATTTATAAAGATTGTTATTATATGTTTAAGTGAATCAACGATGATTTTGCGAAAAATATCTCTAAAAATGAAAAGATTTTTTTTAGATGAAAGTGTTTCACGTGAATCAACATGGATTTCTGACAATAAAACAACACACCAGAAAACCATTTGATTGTGATATATATATATATATATATATATATATATATATATATATATATATATATATATATATACATATATATATATATGTGTGTGTGTGTGTGTGTGTGTTGACTATGGAAGAATGAAGTCATAATGTCTGCAGTATAGTTTTAGCATCGATTTTCTGAATGTTTAAAAACTACGTATTGTGTATACGTACGGAGAACACGTCAATTACGTTGACGTTAGTGTATGATTAAAGGCATACTGGTTGTCATTTTGATGAAAGAAAACACCAAGCAATTAGACCAAAACTTTGATTAAAAAGACTTATTATCGTAGAAACTCTTAAAATATCAAGAATATATTGCCTGAAGTAAATGAACTACCCCTACTATTGATATTTATACCACACGTAACAATACAAATGTTTACTCGCCCATTATCCAACATTCGAGACCTTTTCACAAATACGACATTATACCAACGCGGGATTATTTTTTTTACAAATATTCAGTTTTTTGTGATCCTGATGTTTTCAGAGAACTTTCCCGTCGCCATGAAAATTTGATCATCGTTCCTGTTGACAAAGCATCTATCAACTTCACATTTGTCTGCAGGCGATACTAGTTCCGCATTCTACAAGAGGAACTTGGACTCAACACACTTCCTGGAAACCTTATATACACTCTGACCGATTTCGCCACTTCTGAAATATTAGATTATCATAAATCCGTTCTCATATCGTTTGGAATACCCACAAGTGACGCGAAGCTTGAATTGCCATACATTTATTGGATTCCGAAGATCCACAAAAATCAATATAAACACAGATTCATTGCGGGGTCATCTAAGTGCTCCACCAAACCTTTATCTATTTTGCCGACCAAACTTCTTGCACATATTAAAAAAGGTCTTCAGAAGTACTGAACAACGTCCTACTCAAGAAGTGGAGTCAATCAGATGTGGATCCTAAAGAATTCAAAAGAATTGTTGGAACATATAAAGTCTCCTAGTTTCAAACATATCACAAGCATCAAGTCTTTTGATTTTTCGACCATTTACACAACAATTCCTCATCAAAAACTCAAAAATAGATTAACATCTATTATACAAAACTCCTTTGTATACAAAAATGGAAATCGCAGATAGAAATACTTAGTGTTAGGTCATGAACAACCTTATTTTGTTAACGAACACTCTGGTTCCAATAACAAGTACACTGAAGATGATATTATCAAGATGCTAGGGTTTCTAGTAGAAAACATCTTCGTGGTTTTTGCGGGAAAAGTTTTCCAACAAATTGACAGCATTCCAATGGGTACCAATTGTGCACCTCTCTTGGCTGATATCTTTTTGTATTCATATGAAGCGGAATTCATACAGTCTCTGCTCGACAAGGGAAACAAACAGTTAGAATCTCGATTCAATTTTACTTACAGGTATATCGACGACGTTCTGTCCATAAGTATTTCAGAATTTCAGAATTACCTCGGCCAGATGTATCCTGCTGAGCTACAGACCAATGCGACGACATAAAGCAACACATCTGCTTCTTACCTAGATGTACTCCTGTCGATTGGAAAGGACGGCCAACTTCACACCTCCCTTTATGGCAAACGCTACGATTCAATTTCCATATCACAAACTTCCCATTTGTAAGTAGTAATATTACATTTTCTCCTGCCTATGGCGTTTTCATTTCACAAATTATACGTTATGCCAGGGCATGCTCTTCTTATGAATGTTTTATTCTGAGAGCGAGGCGAATAAACTACTCTCACAAGGTTACGTTGTTGAACGCTTGACATCGTCGTATAAGAAGTTTTATGGTCGATACGGGTATCTTATTAAACATTATGAAGCCCCCTGTCAGGAATATTAGATAGCATTCTGAAGCACGATCACAGACAGTGACTCCCTTTCGGAAATCGTGCTTTTCACCAAACTTGACATTATCACCAAACTTGACCTTTTCACCGAATTTGACCTGTTCATCGAACTAGAGAGGTTTCTATGGGACGTTTGCGACGGGTATGGCATGCCAGCAGGGGATGCTGACTCCTTCCGGACACCTGGTTCTATCCCGTTTCAGATTTGCAATTGTTCTTCTTGTTAAGACCATTTGTACATCTAATTCGTCGTGTTCTAATGGACTTGAGTTTCGATTATCAATTTTTACTTCTTCATTTTTACTTTTAAAGCAAAGGAAATTTCATTTTAACAGTTTTTATGCCATTAAAAACATATCTATACATTTCTACACAAATTAAACCGGAAATTTGTAACACAGGACTTACGTCTAAAAACCAACCATGATGAGAATGCAATCTTTTCACCATTTGCTTCATTCCGTGACAGAGCTTGCAGCGTTTCTATGACAACACATCGTAACCAAACACAGATATTAGTTGAGAACAAGTGAGCGTAACCAAAACGAACAACTGGCCGAAAGGACAAAACATGCATCTGTGAATGGAAAGAAATGTATATTAAGTCAAGGTAACTATGAAATATATATATATATATATATACCTAGACATTTTTGTCTCTGGTTCTTTTGACCATTTTTACGAAAGAAAACATATCATCCAGTCTTAAATTTACCCTAAAAAGACTCATATAAGCAAGAGCGAAATTTTCAGTTTACGTATACATAAATATTTTCTGTATTTCCTGAATTTTTAACTCGGCATGATAAATGAATATACCAATATCAATTTTTAAAAAAGAAATTGATTTTGTCGAGAAACACCATTACACTTTGTTAACCCGACCAAACTAAATATTTCGGACATCTCGAATTTAAAGGGGTGGT